>VBVR01000528.1:0-47498 GCA_011638315.1 Tetramorium parvispinum | reverse complement strand
GGGGGGGGACACGGGGGGTCGATTTACAAGGTACGGCGATGTCACATACTCCGGCCGGCTGGTGTGTGCATAAATCTGTATGCGCGCCCGGGCACGGCTATGTGTGTATTTTAATCAATACCCTGTTGACACCGCGACCAGGGAACATAAATCATAAGACAATGGAAAATGGCGCGCGGGGTGGAGGAGCTACAGCGGGATCTAAGTATTCCATTGTCGTGTACGTGCCGAGACAGGCACGTTGCATACACAGAGGCCCACAATAGTTCGCCTATGCCATCGTCAAATTTATTTAACTCAAAGCTTTTCATCAGCTAAACATGTTTTTGCACAGAGCGCTCGCGTGCAGGCTCGCTCGCCAATGAACGAAACTGCGCGGGACGACGTTTTAAAGGGGCTTTTTATTTAACGCGACAATATCGGGACGTTGATCACTGTCGAGCCATCACGGGATTGTGGGAAAGACATTGTTAAGAATTTTATCGAATTAAATGAGGGGGACAAAACGAAATTTCTTGGCGATAAACATAATACGTATTAAGCGACGCATATATTAATAATGCAAAGTATTCTTAATAGCTTAGATGCAAGTTAAGCGTTATTAAACGCTTCTACGATAATGCAATCGCGAGAAAGTAAGGACCTTTTCATTTATCCACGCACAATGCGCACTGCGAAATTGATTTCGCCGGCATCATTAATAATAGCACCAGTAATGTCCCTGCCGAATCGATTTCGGGAATAATGCGTTTTTAAACCTTGATCAATAATGCGTATGACGTAATTAACGGTGATTACGACCAGTGCAGATGGATTGGAAAAGCACGACGAAAAGCGTCAACGCGTTATCGAGTATTTTCATTGCGCATTTGGAAACGGTATCGTTTATTCGCGCATGATTTTCGCGCGTAAACCCGAGTAGAATTATATATAATAATTACTAATTTTTATCATATAACTGCGTTCTTTAAATTATTGCCTCAAATCTGTGTTGAACGAATTGTTCGGCGGGGTATGCCCATTACTTCGGATTTTATAAAGCAATAATTTCCACTCGATAAATGAGTTTTCGAGTATTCACACATATTCATCACGCCTGTGATATATATTTTAATATCGTGCCCGGAATATTTGGCAGGAATAAATGTAAATTATTTTAAAATCGTGGTAAAGCAAAAAAGGAGAGATAATTTTAAACTAACAGAGTCTCTTTCTCGCGCGCGAATATGTAACATTTTAAAACAGATTTCCCCTGCAAAAAAATGGCATTAATAAAGTCTTTAATCTTTTAAACGTGCACGGAATTTCTTCGTGGCTCCGCGAAGCGTCGTCTATTTACGCGATGTCAATTAGCGAGCTAATGAAACACGCGTAATTAGCATCAATGTATGTTTTCAATGTCCGTCTTACGGTCTAAGTCCTGATTACGAGACCTTTATCCTCTTATCTCGTAATTATCATCGCCAGTGTAACACTCAGTTTTTGCGTACGAAATCGTACCGATCTGCGAATTAAAACGCCCTGATTTACGCGGTCGTACACACGCGCGAAAGAGATGTTTCGACGTTGCCGGTGTAGTAACCCGAACAACGCGGAAGTAAGCGCGCGGGACGGAGTCCTAGTACCGGAGGAATATTCGCGTAGCCTCGCCGTACACACACACATTTACTCCGGCCATTTACTCCGCGCGCACCCCCGTTACAGCTCCGCCGAACCGCCCGGCGAATGCCTACGTATCTACGAAATGTAGATAATAGATGAAATATTTGCGCGGTATGCGTGGTATTAAACCGACACCCCTGAAATTGTATTTTATAGCTACCCCTGCCACCGACGGGCCCACTCGCGCAACCCCTTCAGAGTCCTGACTCGCCCCTTCGCCACCCCCGTTTGCCCTCGGTGCATCCAGGTTGCATACCGCGCTCTCTCTCTCTCTCTTTCTCTCCTTCTCTCCTCGTCTCTCTTTCGCTCGCGCGCAGCTGCACAATCGTATACACAATGTCGCAATACGGCAGGGTAGCAAAACCAACCCCTTCTATCTCCCGACCGTTTCCCACCCTCGCTACCAACCCTCCAGACGTGGCGTTTCGCCATATAACGAAACGCCAGAAACCAGTTTGCGGATCCGGCCGTCGGGAGGCGCGAGGTATCTCTCACCCGATGCGTTTCTATCTTTCGGCGGGGTTGCATCCCTCCCCGCATGCAGCCCCGCCGCGCCGCGGCCGCTGTTGCCCGGCGTTTCTTCTTCCTTTTTTCCTCTTCTTCGTCGCTTCTTCCATGTCCCTGCCCTATGCGCGCGATCTCCCTAGTCGATAGAAATATTTTTCGTAGCTACAAGGATTGGAGGTGGTGAATTTATCACGGTGACAGACCATCCTCTCTCACTTTACGAGGGCCGAGGGCCGAGGGCCGAGAGAGCAATCCCTCTTTTTCGGTTTTTTTTTCCGCTCACGATGAGGGCAACTGCAAATACAAGCTCTGTTGATGCAATAATATTCGAAGATACTAAAAAAGGGTATTATTTGAAACAATCGTAAATAACTCTCGTGAAAAAAATAAGTTAAAATGACATTAAAATTATATTGTGCGTTAACGCCGTATATCTTCAGAATTATGATTGACGTTCACGTGTATACAATATCGCAATGTTTAATTGACAAGCCGCGTATTAAATATGACATATTTGCGTATTTGATAGCCGCATACGTTATAAAATAATGCTACAAGTACAGAAAATCGGGTACATTGGCCGACACGGTGGATTCGAATGTAATAATAATATGTGTAGCATGGTTTTATACAGATGTTATTATTTATTGATATGTTGCTGAATATTTTCGTAAAGCTCTCAAAACATATCGAGGTTGTTACACATATGTCGAATATACTGTGATGCTTACCTTACCTTTAAATCGATTCGAAGGAAATATAGTTATGAATAAATATGTAGATATTTAGATTCAAGCTATAAATTCTGCATGCGTAAATAATGACAAATACAATAAGTATCCAATAAAAACACTATATTTTTGAGAGGAAGACTCTTTTATTTTAATAAAAAGAAATGAAAAAGAGCAAAATTTTATTAATTACATACACAATTTAATTAGTATTTTTCTATTAATCGAAGTTACACGTATAACGTTTCCGAAATTTCATACATAAACTTTATACATCGTTTAACATCAGATAAATAATTTTTCATTTAAATTTTGTACAAGATTATAGATAAAACAATTAAATTTAATAACAGTTGTTAAATTTAATTATTAAATCAACTTAAAATTTTAAGGAGATAATTTTAAAAACTATGTATAATAGCTAGATCTGAAATTATTTAATAATAAATTTATGACTTAATTATCGCATAACTCAAATGTCACATTTCTTTATTTATTTTGAATTACTTCGACATTTATATTAGGGTTTATTAAATCTCCTCGCTAGTCGTCGTGCCGAGTTGGCGCACTAATTGAGGGTAAACAACAAAATGATCGTTTGGTCGTTTCCCCCTCGCCGCGCAAAGGGTCGGTTAGGATGATATAAGACAGAATAAACTGCTCGAGAGCTTGGCCGGCTCCAAGTCGAGAATTATTCACTCGGCAAACAAGAATCTCGTTTCGAGGAATCGAGCGGCGACCTTAATGTATGTAGCCGACGCAAAATCGACGAGTATCTTGTGTGTCAAACATACACCCACACACAAAATATGTACATACATGTACCTAACATGTATATACGGCACACGTACGAGTCGATGTTCGTTACGTGCGTCGAAGATGTTCTTATATTGCGATTATCACCACTGTCATCATCATTATTCCGCCGGTGTGTGCCGGCGCCATTAGGCACGGTCAATTTTCCTAAGAGCACCTCACGTTATTCCCGACGATACTCGACTTCCACGCAACGAACCGGCCGCGTGTCGTGCGTGTCGTGTGACCTTCCACGGAAATATCTGCGACCAGCCAGCGGGCCCGTTCGATAATAGATAATGGTGCGTCGGCACGGATTTGCGTCGACCATGAATTATTAAACGAGAACGTGTTGTATCGCTTTTCATGCCAAAAATCGCTGTTTTTTCGCGAGGAAAGATTCCATTATTATACGGAGCGTAAACTATGGCACGACGGTGGCGAGGAATAGATTTTAGAAGAAAAATAGGAAATGTAAAACAAGCTGTTTCAATCGATTACATTATTTGCGAGAAAGACAAATAGTGAAATGAACTGTATACCAGTTTGATTACATTTCATTATAGGGCAGACTGAAGCGAATCGCATCATAGGGCGAATCGGATCAAAGTAAGAGTTGAGATCGTATTTGTTATATTCATCAATATATCTAACCATAATTATTATTTGTATTTTACATGGTTAGATATATTGATGAATATAACAAATACGATCTCAATTCTTACTTTAATCCGATTCGCCTCGGTCTACCCTACATACGAGAATTATTTTGATGAAACGGAGTTTTTCTCACTGATCATCTACAAGCGATTCCTCTCACAGCAGAAATTCGATTTATCAAAAATTTATGAGAGATGTCAAAAAAGTCGATTCCTGAAAAAATTGCGACGGACGAATGAGCTTTCGTCAGACTTCCCTCTGGAAAAATCCACCCCGATTTTGTCAAAATGAGAATGCAGGAAAACGCGATAATTCCGAGATCCGATAGATCTCCGTCCTCTTTATAGCAGTCCTCCACAATGCATAATACAACTGCATTTTGCCTCGTTTAATCTCGCCTGTGTGCGCAGAACGTATCAATAGCGGTAGTTCCCGCAGACTCTCGAAACGGCGAAGCGATCTCGTAGCCACGGCGGTCTTTTCTCAGGCTCCCTCTTCTCTTCTCTCTTTCCCGGGGATGGAGTTAATGCATTTCATTAATCACCAGGAGGACCCTTCCCCACCCTCTTCCGCCCATTCCGGTCCCCCTCCACCTCGCCTCGTTGCCGCAGACGGTACGAAGCAGTTGATATTTTCCCGTTCTTCGGCGCCCCCGTTATTATTACTTGTCATCTCGTCGGATTTCTTTCCGTTTCCCCGCTGAAGCTCCATTTATTCCCCATCTGGTGCTCATACGCCGACCTCGTTCGCCGAGGAGAAGGTGAAATCAGGATGCGACGATGAATAAAAATAAAACACGCACGCACGAGCGTAAGACGCGGCCGATACACGTCGACGTGGAAAGATAGCGCCAAATGGCGAACGGGGAGGAGGGCTGAGGGGGGTGACACGGGGTGGTCGACAGCGGGCGTCCGCTTCAAGAAGAACTTGACGGCTTCTGCTTTTTGCGCTCCGGAGTTCCTGAATGTCGGCGTTCTAAGAATATCTCTGCGCGAAAGAGGAAACGGCGTGGGAGCAGAAGGGGGAGGGGCGGCAAGGAGGATGGGCGCGTCGGAAGTCGGCGCACGGGGTGGAGGATCGTTCTCGGTGCGAGGCAAAACGGCAGCTCCCTTGTGCCGGATCTGCCATTTGCGAGTACGCGTTCGCCCATCTTTAATGTCACGGACTCAATACGGAGAAATAGACGGCCGTATATAGAGCGACATTTTGATGAAGCGCTCGTTCCCCGTTCGCGGTTACTACCGGTGGGTTTTCGCCGCCATAGAGGCGAAATCGTCGTTGCGTTACGTTACTACTTCAAACGGACTCGTTAGGATGGTTAGATGCACTTAAAGTGTTTCCGTTGTGCCGCGAAGCGACTTGCTCTACACATCTACTCTCAAAATTCGTCAGCCATTGTGCTCGCGGCTGATACTTGAACTCCTTTGATCCTTCCGTTCGCATACATTTCATTCTTTACCGCTATTTATATTCCGATTACAAAACAAATACATACAAAACAAATACATAGATAGATATATTTGCGTTATATTTTTATTAGCGTATTGCAAATTACTGGGTAATTATTTCCACGGTTAAACACAACGGAAAAGTTTCCTCTTCACCTCTAGATGCATAAATTAATGAAGCAAAAAGCACGGCTAGCCGCGACGTTCGATACAGTGCAAATACGTAGATTCATGCGGTTTGTGTAAATTTAGCCGTGTTCCGTGCAAGATAGGTAAAGGGTAGATTGTGTCCGTTTGTGAGCGGATGTTCGCGACGACGACGACGACGGATCCGATGCGAGAAATAGACGCAATATATACGAAGGACGTTGCAGCGGAGTGTTTAGATGTTAGCTATGTAGGACCGTCGTACCATCGTGGATTATATGTATCCCTTTATTTGTAGATAAACTGGCGCGGGTGTATGTACAGACGGTTCAGGCCGGATTTTCATCTCGTCCACGAATGAGCCTCGGATAATCTTATGTACATCTGAAATATATACACGGTGATACCGTGCCACCGACGAGTGCCTGTTTTCCCGGATTTTTTCCCCCCCGAAGGGACGCTAAAGAGCCCTTAATTGAACGGCTGTACGCAAGATTAATTTTCGCCGGCCGATATAAGGGACGGCGCGGGGGGGAGAGAAGGAGACGCGCGCTCTCGAATCGAAGGTTCGCATGGTGAAACCGCGCGGTAACATACCTCCCATGGTCTCGATAAATACGATCCCCGGCGTGAGCGCGCGCACTGTTCCGAGCGAAAGATTTATTTTCACCGCACATTCTGAAATGATGACCTTTTACGCTGGATTTCGCCCGGCTCGCGTTACGTAGGAAAGATACAAATCACTTCTGGACGTTTGGCGGTTACGAACGGCGTGCATCCTACCGTATATACACTCGAAACCCGTCGCTCGCTCTCTTCAAGAGTAAATTCCGTCGACACATATCTCTGATGGTTGATGGTCTCCGAAATTCATTTCGCGCGACGCCCCGTCCGGCCAAATCGGGTATGGTCACGTCTAAATGTAATAGCGATAAAGAATCAAATGTATGTGATTAAATAGTATTATGAGCATTCACGTTTCGTTAATCCTGTTTATCTTTTTTCGTACACACTTTTTCGTGTTTTTTTTTACAGCTCGATATTCTGAAAATATTGTTAAAATATATTTTTATATTTACTTGTAATTATTTCAATTATTTTTCTTTAATTCCATATCATTTGCATTGAAATATCTTCATTTTTACTTTAAATTCGTGATTATAGTTGGTAAAAGTAAGACTGATGACGATTTATTGTTTGAATGTAATAATTGAATTGGGAATGGTAGCTTTCATGACATGACGCGCAAGACCACTATTGTCGATGGAAAGTTATGCTGGATAGTGCATAATGTATTACGTATATACACTATTCTGCATGAGACGTAGATATTCGCGCAGTGACGGCTTACAAGTGAGTTGCATATTGTTTGTTCTTGTAATTTTACTGTTTACCAGGTTACATGATACACTTATGACCGACGACGTTTCAAAGTATAACTCCCTAAATGTGGCGAATCAACGGCGGACGTTATTACTGCGAGAGCATTATTATTTAAGTGCCATTATTTCGATGGTAAGGACGATGATTCGCCATTAATCATTTTAAAACATCTCAAACGAGGGAAGAGAATTTATGAAATTGTAGTAGTAATACGAGTTTAGGATCAGTCGCTTTCATCGAAGAGAAAGTTGTATTTTTTTCCGGAAATTGTTCTCAATTCGAGTTGTATTATGATATACCCAACACTAGCATTTTTTTCGCGTATGTACACGGGAAGTTGAAAATGCAGATTGTACTGATTGTACTTAAATATGTAACGCAAATACACAGTCGCGCCTCGTGCACGATATGTATGTTTGCGCAACGTCAATCATTACGCCAGCCTCTGTCCCCTTTGTTTTTCCAGACTCATCATCGTTTTCCCAGTCCACCTCGCGCTTGCCAGGATACCAAAAGTTCAAAAGCGAATTTGCGAAACGAATCGCATGTAATTTCGTTCGCCTCGCCCGCTCGCATTCGCGTGCGCATCGTGAAAATGGCTCGTCGCTGAATATCGCGACATCGATTTGCCGTCGGGAAGCCTTAGAGCGAAAGATTTGGGAGTTTTACGCTTTACTATCCCCCGTAATCCACATACGCCTGTTATCGGTAAAAGTACGAGGCTCGCTGCGCGCCAGGATAATCGTTGAATTTATAGGAACGCTGCGCCGTATGCAGCTGCGAGAATGATTTTCGTTTGCTCGCGACTGGTATACAGGGGTTGAATATCAAAGCGCGTATAAAAATAGACAATCCGCGAAATAATTCATCGGACATCATGACAGATTCTGATTCCATAATATATAGTACATTACTGTTACATTGACGTATAATATATAGCACATTACTGTTACATTAAGCATTTCAGAATATTCTAATTATCAGACATAATATCCCCATTATAATCTATAATTCATGCGCATCGTTTATTCTTGTAGCAACATGTTTAGCATCTTATACAAATGTAATGTGCATTAACATCGCTTATGTCTTTTTTCAATCTTTTTTCAGTCTCCATTTTCTCTCGGAATGTATACACATTTCTATTTCATGATCTCCTATCTAGGGATCTAATTAAACTTTTAAGATCATCTAATTCGCGAGAATCTTGCAACATTAAAAGTATCATTGATTAATCTCGCTCGATTTATCCAGCCAGTATCATTGAAATCCTTGGAAATTGCAGAGAATGAAATTCTAGTAATCGTCACTGGTAATCGTATTGGATTATATCCACTATAAGATAGTTGAGATGAACTTTTATCGTGAGAGGCGAGCGAGTCAAATCCTATTTCAAGAATGACTCTCTTTGACTTTTCATTAATAATTTATATTTCAGGGGACACCGCACCCGTGCGCTACCTGTCCCTGAAAAGCCTTCTACCGGACACCACCGGTTACATGACTTACGAGGGCAGCACGACGCATCCCGGTTGTTGGGAAACGGCGGTCTGGTTGATCCTCAACAAACCAATTTACATCACGGCGCGAGAGGTAAACATCGATCCCTTCAATCAGATTGGATGATCAGATTGATGGTTTGCCGTCAAACTTCTCCCGGCAGATTTTTTTTTCTCTCGCCATTCCTCCCTAAATTCCGATTCTGATTCGCGGGGGGTTCGCGTGTCTTGCAATAATAATCGAATCATTGAAAGTAGCGGTCGACACGGTAGGGCGGCTCCAAAATAGTTTTGTCGATACTGTTGGATCAATCAACGGATTCTGTCCTTCTATAGAGCGCATTGTTTCTGTTATTAGCTGTATGCCCTAAGGAAATTAATGCAGGGCCCATCCACCACGCCAAAAGCGCCTCTCGGTAACAATTCCCGACCGCTGCAGGGTCTTCATTATAGAACCGTGCGAACGAATATCGATTTTGCCAAGGTAATATAACGCTGCGATTATATCATTCGATACTTCGTACGAAGAAGAGTGTCAATCAGAGTAATTGACATATTGCGGTAGATCAAATATCGTAATAGTAGTATATCCATTAAAAGACGCTTAAAGGAAAAGACATAAATAGTCTCTTTTTTCAGGAAATACAATTTATAGCTTATTTTATTAAAAATAAGCTATAAATTGTATTTTATTGAATAATAATGAGCTTTAAGAATTTAAATTAAAATAGAAGCTATAGCTTCAGAATTATTTTATTAAAATTCTATTCTTTCTTCTTTAGAAGCATTTTTTGAGCATTGAGTAAACAGATCGCTTGTAACATTTAATTTGATTTTTCTATTATCTATATTATTTATAATCTACTTTATTAGAAATTTATCGGTAAAAGATATTCTTGCTACAAATACCTTGATTGATTATAAAAGAATCAATCTTGTCAGTATTTCTCTCTACAACTTAAATGCACTTTCTATGTTTTCGGCAGCGAGGAAACGCCAAGTGTCCGTCGATGGCGCAGGATATGCATTATAGAGGTAACACACGATGTTAGCCAGGCTCTAGAAGCCCCTAAACTTTGTGCTCCACCGCGAAGGAATCGTCTCAATGAGAATTTAAAAAGATGACTTTTTCCTTCCAGCCAACACGTGGCGGGACGACGGTTCCCTATCGCACAACGTAGTCTGAGGCCACCCCGCGGCAGGACCACGAGAGGGGATTTTTCTCTAAAGGAGTGGCACGAAATGAGTTTATGTGACGCGATACAAGAAAAGGCAAGGGAAAATACCGATGGAAAGACCTAATTTCTAACGGGAGAACGAAGAAATTGTGCCGTGGCTGTGTGAAAAAAGACAGAACAGTAAATTTTGAATACCATTGTAAGTCGATGCGAATTGAATACCGTAATAACTCTCGAAATGGACGAACAATTATAATGTAACCACTATGTCATGCAGAAGTTATATGTATATAATTATCTGCAAATTATATATTACGTATAATTTGTAGATAAGTTTGCAACATCAATTGAATTTTGTTTTATTCTCCGGAGTAGCGAGGACAAAGTTGCGTGTTGCTACAACACTAACATAATTCTCGTAACACGAGTGATCAAAGGAGCTTTAAGTGTCTTGTTGGGATACAGATTTTCGTTTAATGCTGTTTGTAAGTTTATGCATTGAAGACTATAACAATTATCAAGGATGGGCGCAACTTAAAATAATACGTGTTACCATAAATTACGAAAATGCTTATATATATACATACATACATATGTATCTATATGTGTGTGTGCATATATATATAGACATATATACATATACATATAATTTTGTAAAATGGACAATAGCACTTTTCAGATAATGGATGATTCCTATAGCGAGAAAATAGGCATTGTCTCTTAAGGTAAGAAAAACTTTTTTAAACTGCCCATCGTTGATAAAATCACATATGATTAATATGTTTTCACACGGAAGATCGCGAAAATAAAATGTGTGTTTGAATAAATTAAATGTCGCTGATGAGCCTGTGAATCGGTCGAGTTATTTGACAGGTTTTTGTCAATTACTTCGTAGCCAATGGCGACGTGAACGATGTAAAGTGAAAACCATTACGAAACGGGGGTGGGAAAATAGGATGGGGGAAATGAAGCGGAAGCGCGGGAAGAAGCGGGACGATCGTGATGGATCTCGGTAGAAGATACAGAAGAAGAAATAGCCGGTATCTCGTTGGATGAAGAGGATGAGGAGAAGAGGCGGAGAGCAATTTCGTAATAGCTCCGGGATAGAGAGGAGTAGGATAATAAAGAAGGAATGGTTCGGAAGAGGAAGAGATTAGGATGAAGTCATGTGGTAGATCAATCGCGCGGAAGAGAACGCTGGCTCTCCCGTTAGCTTAGCCGATGGACGAATAATCCGGCGCTTTTGTATATAAAAACACAGAAAATGTACACGAACAGACATTACCTAAAATAGACGTTAAGCAGCGGAAGACGAAACTCTTAGGGAGAAAAAAAGCGTGTGTATAGAGAAATAAAATTGTATCATATGAAAAAGTGAACGTTTAACAATTGTGGTTAATAAGCAAACGGTAATAATAAAGGCGACGTTATATTGTACAGCAACAGCGATCGCTGCATCTCTCTCCTCTTTGTTTTCTTTTTTATCCGACGTATTTACGTCAATTCTAATATCTTTTTTTTTATTTTTATTACAGATCCCTTCACACATCCCTTCCTGTGCCTTCTGCGTTTGACTGGATATATTCAGCGACAGTCACGTCGAATAATTTACATGGTATCGTACATCAATGTTACGAGGAGAAATATTGAAGGTGTAAATTAATAAATTCCAATAACCCGCTAATCTCCGAACCAACATCGCTTAGGAGAAAGTTCAATTCCGCACGCCCCTCAAAGTTAGACATTACAAATTTCTTCGTCGACGTGCGTCAAGGGTAAAGTAAAGTTCTGACGATGCTCACGAAAGTTTCGCACTCCCGAGCATCGGGACCACGCTCGATCCAAAAATTCGAGCATGTTGACAAATTATCTGGGACAAAACTGGGTTGAACACTGGTCCGAAGTTCATGGCTCGGCCTGTGAGACCACGTTTCATCCTTAATTAATTATCTACGGCAGTAATGGCGAGTAACTTTCGCGGGTCGCTTCTCCCTCTCTCTCTGTCTTTCCCTCTCGAGACGAAGGTAAGTGGATCCTATTTTATCAATTTGCGGAATAATTTATATGCGAGAGAAACTGATTGCCCGTCAAGGCGCAATATTCTTCACCGTTAACGTCACGCTTCGCGTATATACCACGACGTTATTGCAATTTAATCATGACCGTAGGTGAGAACGACTCGCGCGCGACCACGTGCAACGTAACATCTTAATTAAATCACATAGTATGTAATTTCACTCAATGCACGGTCAATCATTCACTACGTGAATTTTGAAGGTCGAGTGCGCGTAATTACGTTATCCACGAGGAAATTCATTCGCTCGGTAATTCATCATGAGTAAAACAAGTTCTTAAATTGAATTTGTAATAAAATCATGGGAAATGTGGCGTGACGCGTCACCGAATAATAAGTACGTACGTAGCGAAACGAGCGGTGTGTGAAGTTTCCGAACCTTCTGATTTGCATTCGGATTAGCGTATATTTCGAGAATTTCCACGCTTGAATTACCGCACGGTCGCTGCCTCATTTGCGAGGCAGCAATCCGCATCGAGCGACTGTGCGAGCGATTTTTCGGTCAAACATTCTCTCACAATCAGCGATATCGTCGAGTGCACTCGCGTGTGTCAGCCTAAACGAATGCCACGAATTTAAGGGACGGCAGATTTGCTGCTCCGAGAATGTGCTGAGTAGTTGATTCGTCGCGTGCAGCCGGGGGTAAAAGGATGCTGAGAGATATGCTTACCGAGTTCAAAGCTTCTTTGAGGGGAAGGGGGGAGGGGAAAGAAGGAAGGCGAAGGAGGATGAGAGGCGCGCCAGCCACGTGACATTCTCGATTGGAGGATGGGCGAGGGGCGAGGGGGCGGGCGCGTAGTCCTTGCACTCTTTTATGGAAATTAAGGACGTGATTTCAGATTCCCACGAGTACAAGTTTCATCCTCCTTACCGTCCCCTGCTCGTTGTCGTGTTCTCTCGGAGGCAGCTTCGTGACTAAGCGCGATACCCCTTAGTTTTAGATTCCGTGCAACGCATACATATATAACGTCGTATGAATACGGTATCGCGGTGGCTTTTGCAAAATCAGTATCGACGACCACGTTTATGGGTCCTATATTCAATAGATGGACCATCATGTACATAACTGCGCTTTTTTCCCCCTCGTCCCGTGCATTTTTTCGAGTCCATTCTCTTGGACGAAAATTCTATCGGAACCCTGTCTCCCCGTTTTCGTTCGTTCCGCGCTTATTCTGCGAGCTTTAAATCTTACGCTCTCAAATATTTACGCCATTTGCGGATGTGTGCGTGTGTCTGTTTGCACCATCGAGTGATCTGTTGCTAATAAAATTTTTACAGGGCAAACTACGCCCTGCGCCTGCACATACTCGTCTGCATTTTACATCTCACGCCACAACGAAAAGCATGCGCGTATCGCGTAGCTTACATTCGCGATTCGAGACGTTTGAATTCGATCGTAACACGCCATATCTAAATATGAACCAATTTCCTTGAAGCTTAGTACTTTAAGTGTATCGACGAAACGCATATCGAACCAATTTAATCAAGACATTTCCTCCCATTCGACAACGAAGCGCTACGGACGTTGAACCGCAGAATGCCATTTTAGAAGCGAAATGAAAGTTAGGAAATAATAACCGAAAGTTGAATGCAAGTTCATTTGGCAGAAACTGCTTCAAGCCGCCGCATGCAACAACGATTACAGTATGCCACGTCTATTCCGCCGATGCGGAATGATTTCAGAAGTTAGCGTCTGCTCCTTCGAATTTTTAGGAAGAAATTATAGAAATTGAAATGCCAATGATTTTTAATAATATAAAACGTGGAGTACGAACGACATAAGTCAATAAAAAACGCTTACTTATATTATATTTAATCATTTTTGCTTTCGAGAATTTTTTATTCCGACGGGCATTTATTCTTTAGAGATCAGATCCCTTCGCGTGAATTTTCACGAGCTTTTATGAATACCGGCATTTATATTTACATATACCTACACAGAGAAAGAGAGAGTTCTACAGAAACTGTTATTATTTCATTTTATATAACGTAGTTATTACTAATGTCTACTCTCATGTTAAAACTTATTCTCATGCGAATAACCGGCAAATGCAAGAGAAGCTGAAACTTTTGTAAACGCGTTAATAATATAATTTTATAAAGTTTTTTTCACAATTGAATTATAATATCTTATTGCTCTAAAAAAGGGAACAGATCTGATCTGTTAAATTTTAATCAAAGAGTTACACGGATTTGATTTCAAAATTAGCTATCGCCCTGCTATAATTCTGTTATAATTACGATCTTTAATAGACTAAGAATCGTTTTTCAAAGTTCCACGTAAGTAATCGTAAAAATTAACCGCGATATTATTATATATGGTGGGATCGATGTCGATTGGACATATAACAGGCAGTTGGTCGTAACCACGTCGTCGAAAATGCTTGGTGTGAATCAATTCGTCGTAAACGGAGAGCCTTAATTCGCGGCGAGACTCATGAAAATAGAAAGATGGATAGTCTCGGGAGATAGAGAGGGACAAGGGGTCAGGTAGATCGTCCGAAAAAGATAATCGGAGGGCGGCAGCGACGTTAAAACTTATCGGCGCCTTCCTTTATGCCTGCCGCCGATAGATGAGACCGGAATGGCGTGAGAAGAGACGAAGGTAGATCGGGAAACCATCTACCCGTGGTCGTGGTGCCGACGTGAAGGCGGTTACAGGGGATGAATAGCGGTGAGCGGGGTGAGGGGCAGCGAGGGGGAGGCCCGATCATGACTCCACAGCGCGCCGAGGAATTATGGATACCATTATATGAGAAAGATTAGAGGTCCTCGTAATATTTTTATTACCTCATCTCACACGTGCGTTAGTTCGTGTCGTCGGGCAAAGTTCACCACAGGCAAACCAGCACGTGCACGGACGAGACACAAATTGCCTCGCGGTAGATCGCGACTTGAGAGATGGAGGTAGCGCGATCCGGCATTAAGAAGAGATCACGAACGGCGAAAGAGAATATATACAGATCGCAGGGAGAAATTTGAGAGAGAAGCACAGTAATCCGGTCTTGTTATCCCGTTGTGGAAAACAACGCGCTTCATTTTATAATGGATTTATGATAGATTTTCGTGTTATTTAATCACTCTCAAATAATCACGAAATTCTCAAAAGGAATCCTCTGGGATCTTGTTTGTACGGAAATAACGATAGAAAACAATTTTAATTTGTTTGTTGTTGACGTAAATATAGCTTTAAGAGACGCCGCGAATCATGAAACGAATGAAATCACATGATTTGCAATAAAGACGTAATATTGACATATAACATTCGTGTGATGAGTTTAAAAGCCAAATAGCGCGAGTGCTGCGCGTAATTACGCTTTTCCGGGTTCGGTATTTATTACGCCTGTCTGTTCGTCGAAGCCCTTGAAACAGTGGGCGATTATTAATTTGCCTAACAGAGCGCATGCAGCCGCACAACTGATGATCGTGTTGCAATGGCGTGCTAATAAAACGCATTTACGATTTAATTTACGCCGATGGATATTGTACAGTTTTAACTACAAATTACACGTTTATGTGTCGTTATGTGATGAGCCCAATATTTCGCCGAATTATTTAATTCAACGTCACATCTCCGAGCGACCACGATTTATATTGAAAATCAAGGAATGCGATTAAATTGCAGATTCGTATCCCAATGTATAATGATCGAATTTTTCCCTGATAATCGATGGAGTCTGTCGATTAAATGGAAATATGTCATTACAGACGAATCATAAATTTAAAATCCGCCTCGTCGCGGGATTTCATCTCGCTATTGCTGCGGCGAGAAAAATGCAAATCCGCTGTATTTTTCCGATTCGTCGCCGGTGATGTAGTATAATAAAGGTGTGATTCAGTCGTCCTTCGAATTCCTTACGGCCATTGCGATACCCTCACGAACACATCGGGACACCGAATCGTTTCCATTCGATGACGAGGAATCGGCTTACCCCTCCGTACAATGGCAGGCGGCGAAACGATTTTCCCCCGGAATCGTGAAAAGGAGCAAACCTCCATAACGGACTTACCACATCCGAACAATCCGACGGTGGTCTGAAAGGCTTTATATCCTTTTCATCGTCCTGCTGCACCTGATACCCGTGTCATACCCCTCGAATTTTACACCGCGGCGATCTCGCTCAGCTGCATACATAATTGCTACGGTCACTGCTTTCCTTTAAAATACACAATAGCTGCATCTCCCTTTAATCCGCTCTTTAACGTCCAATAAAAATCTGCCGTAACGTTTCATTAATCTTGTCCCTGTTTCTTTACTTCATTCCGTAATTGTCATGTGTAAGATGTCAAAATGGTAACAAAATGTTATTATTATATATGTCACATTATTTTATCATTATTTTAGCGTTATTTTAATGTTGACATGATGTCATTATAATTTTTGTTCTACCTGAGATCTTAATTAACAAGTTTGATACTTTATGTTGTCACGGCCGATATCAGATTTCCAATCGCAATATTGCACATAACTTTTCGATTATTCTCACGTAATCTTGCATGCGTCGGCACATAATACCAAAAGCAGAATATCGGAAACGTTCGACGAAGTTAATAATGTGACCGATTCGAAACTAACGTTTCACGGGGCGACTATACTTGTCCCCTTGATGGCCTTTGTGCATGCCGCTTGTGAACCAATTAACGTTGTCCGTGTCACATTTGGCACTTGAACTAATTTAATAAAGTAGACGGCTGCCGAGAACAAACGTGAGCGACTTGACGTGTAGAACGCGAACGGATAAATTGACACGATGGAAAACACTTGACGCACGTCAAAGCTAAATGCGTGAAGGATTGTTTTCGAAATATCTGCGTTTTCTTCGCACACATATCGCGATCGATTGTAAAAGTGATATACTTCCGTTTAAACGGCTCGCTGGTTTTTACGAGCTTGTTGATTACGCTCCCCCAAAAAAACCGATCACAGGCTTTTAAACTTGCAACGATATTCGATGATCGCCGTTATGATACCTGTGCACACAGTTGCGTGGGATGTACGCAGTCAGTAATTACCAACGTAATTAATTAGAGGCTTAATTGGCCGAGCATCTCTCCAAGGATACGGAGATACAATGGAAGCGGGACAATAGAACGATTATAGAATTACACGGTATGTCTTACATACATGATGGTGGTATGTGCTCTAACATTGTTATTGTTAACAATGTAATTCTCGAATTTCAAAATCGAAAATTTGTTTAAAAGGATATCGAGAGATGTGATCCAATTCTAAGAGAAATCGACGGAAAACACTCGGAAGACGAGACTTTCACAGAGAGAAAAACAAACAACGCGCTCGTAAGTTCGATAAAACACATGTCCGAACGTGGACTACGTGAGGATGAATCCGCGAGCGAGGGAGAAAATGAAGGAACTTACGACGCGAAATTTCGAATTCATTTCCGCCTCTTACGATCGCTCCAGAATCGTCCGCGCCCCTTCCGTCCCGTCTATCTATTCTTTTTCCCCTACACAGTAAACTTTATGGTATCACGCCGGTGCTGCCCACCCAGCTTGTTTCCTCGCAACCTACGTTCACGTGAATATTTTACAAAAATGAGAAGAGTGCGAGCCAGCTGGACGATATTATACGTTTGTCGTGACACGCAGACCTTCGCAAAATTGATAGAATCTGCCTACGAATGTACGAGGTCCCGTTACAGAAAATTTACATACCCTGGAGAATTAGATCAATTTAACTTCTCAGAGTCCCCTTCATTTTTTGACAAGTGATTTTTTTATTTTTGACGCCACGGGGAATAAATGTAATTTTTAAAGTGACCTACATACGCAAATGCAATCTAAAGATTCCTAACTGAAGTAAGATATCTAATAACATAACTTTCTCTATATTCATGCAATGTTGAAGCCCCGATATCGATCCGCAGTTCTCGCAGAAGGTACATTTGACGATGCTCGTTTGCATAACTGCGTTAAAGGGAGTATATTTTATTCCGGTCGTGGGGAAAAATAATGCGCGCGGATACCCCCGAGGCAGTCCGGGACCGGATGGTTCTAATCTAAATAATCAGAAATATTCTAACGTTATTGAATTTACCGCCAACGGAGCTTCCTGAGGTAGACTTCGTCGCGCGGCAACACGATAAAAGTGGAACAAACTTAACTTTCACCCCCGCCCATTTTCGCTACATGCGCTCGATGCATCACGGCTTGCATGCCTCGCTGATTCTGTTACGGTTCTTTTTTTTATGTCCTTCGGCTATAAGGGAGAGCAAACTCTATTTACTCTTCATTACCGCCTAATGAACGATACATTAACAAATTTCAACATGAAACCGTAAACGAGATTGTTTATACTTATAGAGCCTCAGAATTAGGTAAAGCGACCCGGCCACGTAATAGGGCACAATAATACTTTTTGCAATTACCTAAAGTTGCATAAAGAATATAATTTGTGCTATATACTTCAATAAAATTAAATCTGTATCATACCTGTTAAATCGTTTGCTAAATGCATGTTAATTTGGCATGCTTATTTGATACAATGCTCTGTATTTACGCAAAATGCCATGGATCATGCGGACGTTATTCTTTGCATATATACGACGTGTCGTACGCATGTAGCATTAAGTGCTCAGTGAGCCCGAAACAGATAATCCGGAATACCTCCGAAATAATTTCATTAACTATCCGGGAGAGCTGTGTGCTTGGCGGAACACATCGTAGATAGCGACAGTTTTAATAATCATCTGTTCATTAACTTCGTAATTCAAAGCTTAATAACTCACCTGTACGTTTGCGCAATTACAAACTGCGTTACAGAGAACGCGTTGTTTAACGAATCCCATTTAGTCGCGAATAAAAAAAGGAATTTCATGCGGACACAGATGGAATTTTACGACTCTGATAAAGTTCCAAAATATTTGTAATGGGTATAAAAAGAAACGATTTAAACTTTCGACCGAGCGTATTTGTAATATTTATATATCCGGCACAATTCTGTTAAATGCGGATGAAATTGAAACGTTTCCCTGCAATGACGACAATGTCAGTTTAAGCACTCGTACGAAGCGGACGATAAATTTCTGCCTGACATCAGGGAGATTAAGTTCCATTTTTATTTTAACATAAGCCGAATGAGATCTTTGACAGGCCGGTACCGTTCAATTTCGCTCACGTTCGACGGCTGCATAAATTGTTTGATACCCAGACTTGTCACAAAACCGGAACATGTTTACGGCCATCAGTCTGACTAAGGCTTGATGAATGTGCTCAATTTTATCTCCACCACATGACCAATCATATTGATTGTGAACGCCATTGATTGGCAAGCGAGATTCCAGTTGCGCGCCGTTCCGCTTTCGCTGCTTCTCCAACAAACAATAGCTACAAATATCGCTATAACAGCTTTTATGATATATGTAAGTGCACACACGTGCGTTACGCCGATTATTACGAAAAGTTTAATGGAAGATTTTAATAAAGATTATGTATTTAGAGATATATATATATGGAAAATAACGGATGTGAAAATTAAGTCAGATTGAAGAAACATATTTGAACATATCGTTTAAAAATGGTATATTTATTGCAGACGATAATGTTTACAGTGCATTAACACATACATACCAAGGAGGAAGCTGCACACGCAGGTTACGCGTTCGCTGTCCAAAGGAGGAAGGCATAAATTACGAATCGAATTCCCGCTCCGCTCGTGCTTAAGGAAGGTAATGGAAATTTAATGTACTCTCCGCGCCGACAATAATAAATAACACAATGATAAAGCGCGCGATAAGGACGGCAATGAGCGGCGCCACCCTTTAGGTTAAGGGATGAAGACCAGCAAGGTGGATCCGAGGGGACGGGGGGATGGAAATCACAACGGGAAGTGCGGTTTTTCTCCGTCGCGCGTTCGATGCATTGGCTTCTCTCCCGAATGACAAACCAAGATAACTCGAATAAATGTAAAAGCGAGTGCCCGAGTTTTCTCTAAGTGAAAATCGATGGGGTTTTATTGTGTGTTCGGTGAGCGTTCCGGGGCCGCAATTCGCGCGCCCTTGCTTCAACCCCTTTTCCCCGGGGCGCACGGCAAGTCCTTCTCCGCCCTCTTTCTTCCTGTCTCGTATATACGGCGCTTTCTTGTCCGAGAATGCCGCCTTTGTGTCCAGACCCCGTCGTGCTCTGAAACGATCGAAATCCTATAGCGCCCCGACTAGTTTATTATACGGTGTTCCCCGAGCCCGTATTTGCGTGATACAAACGAGTAATACAGGATATTTCGCCCCTTCCCCTCCCCCCCCTAAAACTTTGCAACTCCCTCGAGCGAATTTTCTCTCAACTAATTAAAAATCAAGATTTCCTTACTTGCCTATTCCTTCGAAACTTAATCCTTTGATTTTCGATATTAAATGTGAAACGGTGATACGAGGTGTTTTGTAAGGTTTGCATTAAACTTTGGGAGAACTTCACGATAACTTTAGAGCCAACCTTGACGTTGCGAAAATTTCTACCCATGATATAATTTCAGAGTTCTCTACTCAAGAAGGAAAATTATATGTATTTATATATATATATGTACATATATATATATATATAGGTATATATATATGTGTGTGTGTAAGGAGAGATATTCAAATTATATATCATTCAGCTCGATCTAATGTACAAAATTAACTTACAATTAATACACATAGAAGACGTCTCGCCAATAGTAATTTGCAAGCATTAAAAATGTCATATAAACTTTTATATATTTTTTGTGCAGCCAAGAGATGTACTGTTGCGGTGAAAAAAATCAGATGAAATCGAAACTCATCGATGAAGTCTAATAATGTCCGCGCGCCGTAAAACTATTTATTGAACAAAAAAGACAGACCAATAAAAGGAGCGTAACAACGCGCGATTGCGAATCTGGCTTCTCGGAATATTGGAACGTCGGGATATTTTTCCGACTAAGGGAGTTCATGAAGAAAAAAAAAGGGAGGAAGCGGAACGCCCTTCCGGCCCGTAAAAATTTTACGATGGCCACGTTGTTTCGTGTATTGGTCTTTATTTACCCGTAAAAGTTTCATGGTGTTATCACACTTCGCTGCTTGCCGAAGTGGGACGACTTGTGTCATTGGAAAGCACCGAGCTTCGAGCCGCTTTTACGAACCAGTTTTTCCTTCCTGAATAAGGTCCTAAAGCTTCGGCCATTCGATGGTCCAAGTTCTCTTATCGCTATTCGACCGGGCGAAGTGTACTTGCACCGGCGGATAATTCAAAATTACTTTAGCCGCTCGTCTACGGTCAAGCTAATCGATTTCGTTCCAGGCTAATTTTCTCCCGGTTGGGACGTGGGGTTGCATTGCGGTGCGGATAAGTGGCGTTCAAGCGTCATCGAAAGGGGCACCTGGAGCTTATGGCGCGGAGTGGCCGTATGAAATACGAGATAGAAATTTCTCAAATACCGAAATGTAACTGATACCTTTCTACAATTGTAGAAGTCGCGAACATGTGGCTTATGCAAAGAGAAATATGTAGACAAGTGCATATATTTATTGTGCATATTGCATTTATATATATATATATATATTTCGTCGATTTTTATATGTACATATATATATATATATATATACATATAAAACGGCAAAATGAATTTTCGATCGTCGCAGGTCTGAGAAGCATCGCGATAAGCACGACGACTTTCCAGCGCTTTCACTTACACGCGCTACGAACACCCATGCCACTGCGTCTTTCCTCGCCGCACGTCATTACCCGCTCGCGGGCCATGCGAAACTCTGCTTCCGGTTAACGAACAAAAACTCGCGGATACGTGCTCCTCTGCGCGGCGCCGGCCCCATATATCTCCGCGCGATACTACCGCATGCGGCATAGAGCATACCGCGCGCATGGGCGCGCTTGCGTATAAAATACTTCTTCCTTAGTTCATCAATTTTGTATAAAGCGTGCGGAAGTTTCGGACGGGAAGAAGGTAGCGGTGAACTTTCGAAAGCGCGGCCGTCAACGGATCGGGATGAAATATTCCGCGGGAGCATCGGCGGACGACAATACGGGCGAAATTTTCGGGGCGCGCACAACACGCGCGCGAACAGTAAAACGTATTTATCTGCCCGCGCGCTTTCGGCCGTATGCGTCTCTCGCGCGTTCATATGTAAATCACGATTCTCCGCTGAAGGAAATAACTTTCGGGACGCCCCGGCACCGCTCTCGCTTTTTCCCGAGAAAGTCGCACCGCCGCTCCCAAGTGCGCCCGTCTTGGCGCACGGAAGCCATTGTGCAATAATCAAATAAAGTCCGAATAGCGCAAGTGGAATCTTGTCATACCGATGCTACGAGGGCGGAGCACTGCTTCGCCATTACGATAATGAAGTCTCGCTAATGAAGCAAAAGACGAATTCACGTCGCGCCGAGCACCAGACACATACGTGTGTTTATTGTGCTTGTACAATACTCGGGCTTACCTCTCCCTCCCCTCCTTCGTCGAGAAGGACGCGATAAATCGCTCGCAATATTCGCCCTCACGTGACCCATTTACCTGGCCCAGGGATAATAATTTTATTAATACCGTTAAGGTATCGCTTTGTCTCTCTGCGTGTAACCCGGCGATTTATTCCGCCAGCCATTGTATGCCCCCTCCCGTCTCTCTTCGCTTGTTTTTATTCCCCGCAATGGTGGTGCGGCTAGCCGAAAATTTCACTCGGACACGTAGTACTTTCCTTAATAGGGCGCAATTTCCCCCGATGGAGAGAAGCGTTTCATAATTGACGAGTACTCGCACTTTAACCCTCGTTACCCTTCGTTCCCCCTTTCATCTCTCTCTCTCGCCCTCTCTTTCTCTTTCTATCGCTTTTCTGCCTCATCACTCAAACTAATACGTATACGCGCTGACGCTTCGTCCGTTCCGGCAGCAGTTTGGAAAATCCAAAAAGTCACGTTTCCGGCATGATAATCAAGCGGCACTTATTATCGCGCGTTTAATTGCACAACGAAAAAACGTTTGCACCGCGCTGCTGTTACTGTCATGTTTCGTAACTGGTAATATTTTACTTTTTTATTGCTTACGAGTGCTTGGACGTATACAGGGTGTCCCCGTATTAAATCCGTATCCACACATATCGAGAAAAAGTATGAAATATTATCTTTTTTTTTCCACGTTGGATATATTCACTGTGTGGAATATCTACTAGTGAAGTCGGAAAACCTTGGTATAAAACCTTAATATATCGTATTAATTGTGTTCATTAGATTAACCCGAGTAACACAGAGTCACACGAAAACTAGCAAGTCGCTCTTTAAAATTGCAACGAGGCAGACGAGCAAGTATCAGCGAGCTCATTCAAATTGGACGATATATGAGCCGCATAATGCGAGCGCTGCTACTCTGCAAAATTCTAAATTTATGCCTGTGGAAAAATTTACTGCGCCGTTTACGCGTCGTAAATGTAGGTGGAAGTAGGACATGGTTACCGCCTTTTAATCAAGCACGATTTTTATAACTTTATATACGATCGTTCTTTTTTATAAATAACGCGAAACACATATCGGGTTACAAATATAGTTACTGTGCTTTACCAATTTATAAAAAAAATAGCAAAGCTCAAATATTGTTATACCTATGTATATTATATATTTGTATTATATTTCCAATTAATTCGCACAACACATGCCGCTCGTAAAATTTCAAAACGCAATCATTTCCGTTAAATAAATCACTCGCGATTTTACGGTAAGACTTCTGACGGTTTAATTGTTCTCCGCTCCGTATAGAGTCGACTTTGTCGGCCATATACAGACCATGAAATAAGTAATGTGAGTATCGACGTGTAAAAGGGCGAAGGTGAAAGGCGGAAGGCGACGCAGATACGTGGCAGAATCTATCGGTGTACCATGCTCGCGCGCGATACATATAAAACAATCGTACTCGCATTAAGATCCTCGTCCAGCGTATACACCAGCTCGTATACATGATTCAACGACGCCCCGTTCATAATTCAGAAATATCCGTCCGGCGGAACGCCGGCCAGCCGCTGGTTTAAAACCGTCGGAAATGTATGCATGTTTTACCAGTAGCGAGGAGTCGGGCGAACGTCAAAAAGAAAGGACGGCGCCGGGGCATAGAAGATAGATGCGCGGCGGAGTTTCGGTAAAGGAGTATATAACCGGGAGTAAGCATGGGAAAATTGCGGAAAACAGTTGAATGAAAGGTACAATAGATTCCGTAGATTTTACCTCGGCGAGATAATCTCGTCGAATTCCGGAGGACTGGATGCATTTACCACGATAATCATTAATTCATTATCGATAAAATTGCCAAGATTGATTTCTTTAACGAACCGTTCTCTCCTCTATTCTTTTTTTTTTCGTTCTTTCACGTTGGATCACTCGTTTTCATTCATATCGTTTGTACTGCGTTACAAGGGGAAAAAATACATGGCATCAGAATCGCGAAAGTGGTATAAATTGGGAGTGCATGACTCGCGCAGGAACAAAGCGGAAGACGGCAAATACATCTTCTCATACATCCGATCATTATGCATTATGATCGGGTCTCTGATATTCAGTCCGGATACCAGTAATAATACTAAAATTTCTGTTATAGACTGTACAAGGGCCGGCAACCCCTCTACGCAGAATATAAGAGGGTAGGTATAAAGTATCCGGCGCCACGTTTACGATGTGCTTCCTCCATTTCCACTCGATCTTTTTCGAATGTTCGGCGCACCGTGGCTCCGCTTTCAAGGATCTATTTGTCAAAGTTAGTTTGCAGTAAGCACGCGGCTGTCAAAATAGTTGGCGGCAAACGCTTAGACTTGGGTCGCGCGATTTCGAGGGCAATCTTTTTCGTCCCTTAATTATACAACGGGCAACGAATCCTTCCATAATAATATAAATTCATGTTATATGTTTATTCACTAGATATTAGAGGACGTTATACATGTGATGGCAATTACACGAGGTATTACAAGATAAGATACCACAGACTCGCTCTAAATTTAAAACCAGCTTAATGCACGCTATTTACATGATGCGCAGTGCGAAATGCATACGTTAAAGTCGCCTTTAAAATGAAAATTAGTGTATAAGTAACGGCTTCTGTCATCGTCGCGATAGAAGCCAACGCAAATAAGGGCCCAAGAGAGATACGCGAAGTTATTACGAAGAGTTACTTCATGCGCGAAGTTAGTAAATTCACATTTACATTTCGTTGAATCGAGACTGCGGAATGCGCAGACTACCTCCTCTCTTTCCCGGCAGATACGATACATGGATGCACACATATAGAAAATAATTATTCAAACGATTGAACTTGCTGTGCGTTATAATCTACAAAAGCTTTCTTACCCTCAGGACCCAACACTCACCTTTCTATCCTGCAAACAGTAGTTAGATCTATCGAAAGTCGAGAAATTCATGAACCACTTTAAGCAATGATATGATATTTCGCAACAAAAGTTATTTTACTTTCTTTTCAGGCTGTTCGGAATAAGTAAATTACTCCGCGATCAATTCTGATGGCCACTAATAAAATTAAATGTCCAAACACACAGTATGACACCCAGCAATTCGATAATCGCCCAAACCGAAAAAAATATTGTTATATAATTGACGTGACGTATCCCCATCCCTCGAGCATCGGCCGATTCGTCGAGCGTGCTAATTTATTTATTACTCGTCACCCAAAGGCCAATTTCTGATAATCCACTGTTTCACCGATGACTGTACATCAGGGACATTCCGAGAACGAAGGGATGACGGTAAAGAGAGAGAGAGAGAAAAAATCATGCAGGGGTTGGTTCGTCGGAGAAGAGGCGAGGGACCGGTGACGACCGTCGGTCTCGTCGAAGAGTATCTCTGGCGCCACGGTTACGACGGACGGCGTCTTTCTGTCTGCATCCCGCTGTAACTGGCGCCAACCGGACTCCCCCGACAGGCGGCGAGTGCCGAGGGAACGGGGAGGATCTGGACCCGGTCTCCGCCATCCCTCCGGGATTCCACGCCGGGCGTACTCGCCGCACTCTCTCCCTCTCTCTCTCTTTCTCTCTCTTTCTCTCGCACGCACTCCACGTCCGCCATGACCGACGACGTTGCCTCCTTACCCTCTTCTGTTCAGTTCGGTTCTCGGTTCCGCTATCCAAACACATTCAGCAAGACAGCACCGTCGTCCCTGGCAAAACAAAATCTCGAACTCGCGGGCTATATGATCGATCACGGCGGTTTGAGCTCACTCGACCTTGTTGCGATGTAAAAGAACGGGAGGAGAGATGAAATTTATAGTATTGAAAGTTTTTGAAAGAAATCACGTGAAAAGAGCACGAAATATCATATACGATCCATCTTATTCTTATTACTTATTATCAGATTTACATTATTACGTTATTTCATATGCATATGTAATATGTATAACAGCATAATAACGTGGATTACGATATGCAAGCATTTTTGCTATTATTTTTTAAATTCCTCCTCTTACACTCTTACAGCTCGTAATTAAAGTTTCTTTCACTGCGTCCGTTTATATTATTTCATTTTATTAATTCTTCGGTAAGTTCCAAATGAGCTAACGCACAGTTAGTAATATCCACGTTATACAATTTTAAACCGATCATCAGTACTGTTACAACGTTTATTATTATAATATTTATTATTTATGTCTGTTTATTTTTGTTATTCAATATATTCATAATATATTAATATATTCACAATATATTAAATTTATTATTAACGATCTTAAGAAAAAAAATCTATTTTAAACATCTATTAATCTTTTGCATGATTTATAGATATGACATATTATTTATTTTCCGGCTTCTTCTCTATGTGCTGAAAAGATAATCATCGTCGTTCTCCGCGTCACCCTCGAATGCCAGGCGACAGTTTCGGGATCGGGGTCGGAGGGTGCGACCCGCCCGCGCCTATCGATCGCGAATTCCGTCGAAAGAATCTGTTTACCCGAATTTCCACGTCGCCGAAAGGAAATATTCCGTATACGTGACCGCGTTCACTCGCGGGCTCGCTAGATGCTTTCTCGTTCGCGCCGCTCCGTGCGCGATGGCGAATATTTCTCCCCCTCACGTGCCGCCGCGGCACCGTTTCCGCTCGCGGAGTCGATGTCGAGGTCGAAAACAGTTCGTGAGACTCGGACAGCGAGCAAGTTCCGCGAAAGTTTCGCGCGTTGAAGGACTCAAGATTCGAGCCGCGAGTTACGAAATCGCGAGATTCGGCGTTCGCCGTTATAAAGCGTGATATAAACTTTTCAAGCGGATCGTCCGTTTGTTTCCCCGCGACTCCGTTGTTTATATCCACTCCATTGTTATTTACGTTCGATCAAAAAAGTGGCGGGTTTCCGCGCGGGCGTTTCGCTCCGCCGAAAAGTCACCATCGGGTCTCGCCATTCGCGAGATATTTCGGAGATTGGGCCATTGCACTAAGCATGTTTACGTCAATAGACGGGAGAGGAACGTGTTTTCGAGATTGCTCTCCGCAAAGGAACTCGCACGAGTCCTCCCCGATGCCAGCACGCGACACCGATTCTTCCGATGAAAGATAGACCAAGTAGAAAAACATGTTTACCAACTTTCCGCAACTTTCACACGCGATATCGGTTATTTCGCCGATATCGGCTCCGAGGCGCAGAAGACGCCTCGCGATAACGACGAAATTGTAAGGGATACGGCTGCATAATCGCGCGACGTGACAATTGTGATCGTTATATCCCGGGCTTGTTGCCCGCTACGATCGCGCCGTTTTTTTAGCGAAAAGATCAGATATCGCTGCATAGAAATGGATCGCACGGAAGCGGCAATCTCTTGTGCTTAATCAGCAATCGAGACCCAGAAGAGCGGGAGATCGCAAGATCATCGAGCCGAGATCAGTGCGACGAGTTTACGAGCAAAACCAGAGCGAAGCTATGTACGTACATACGTGTTCGTGTGTGTTGTACTTTGATAGTATGTATAAAATAGATATACGTGTGTGCGAACGCGCGCCATGTGTGTGTGTGTGTGTGTGTGTATGAACGTGTGTCCCTCGTAGTTACAATGCGGGAATTGCGGTTTACATAAGGGGACGTAAAGGGAGAGAAGGGGAGGTTGCGGAAAGATGGCACGTAGGTACGCGGTAAGATTTAGTATTCGCGGTTCTCATGCCTGGTTTGTACTAATATCTTGTCGAGATGATCCTCATACATTCCCAGAATTAATATAATGAATGTTGACAATGTAGGGTGCAAGGGCATCTAAAGGGTCGCGGCAGGAAAATTATAATCTCAGATTTCCGTATGATTTTACGCCAATAATTAGAAACGAGATGGACTTCTGAAACTTTTTAAATATTTGATCAAAGTTTCGATTAAAAATGTGATTTTTCTTAAAAAAATACAGATACCAAAATTCATAACTTGCTTTCCTATAAAGATTTCGTAATACATATATGTATATAGATAAGTAATATATATAGAAAATTATCGTTACGCAGTGATGCATTTAACTGAAAAACGTCAATCACGAAATAGATTTGACAGAAAAATCGAATAACTTGAAATTTTAAGATTCTGCTATAAAAGGCTACATTAAAAATATATACATATTAAGTATGTATAATTTAATGGCAAATTTTCTCGCGATAATCTTATCTAATTACTTTAGTTGCTCGTGCACTTATAAGCATCAATGCGAACCCATAGGTATATTGAGCAATTGTCGGGTTTAATTCTAGCGCATTCGACAATCGTATCCCTCAATAAATCACAAAGGATTCCCCTATTGCGGGAGCTGATCGCTACTTGAGACTGCACTAGTATCAGTCTCCCGCAATCGTGCCATTGTCTATTTAACTATTGGATCGATACGTAAGTAATGAGATACTACCCGTAATGAAGAGTTACACGGCTAATTAACATTCTGCCTTTCAACGAGCTCATGCAGAGTATTTTATCGATTTATTTAATTTAATGGAGCATGCGGTCTGCATGTTTCGTTTTTTTTTTTTTTCGTAAATGGAAATTATGGCAAGGGTTAATTAAAAAAGTAATAATAATATAAAATTGTTTAATGCATAAAGATGTATGGAAATCTTATAAACTGCTAGATTTACGTGATAGGTGTTTAAAATTCAATGCACGAAAGCCACCATTATTTATGCATCAAGTTCCGATTTCGATACATATAAAATAGATGAGCGATTAAAATAACATATCTCGATAGCGGGAATGTAAAGCAACAAGAACGATCGTAAGACAAACAAGAAGAAGACAATATACAAAAGAGAAAGAGAGAGAGAGAGAGAGAGAGAGAGAGAGGGCGAGAATAAGAAAGAAGGGGACAAAAGATGGAGACGGACGGAGACAGGGAGTTAGCTGGCGAGGTGGCCGCATGCTACGATAATATTCCTTGTGCGAATTCCCACGAAACTCGACCCTCCTTATTCGCCTTAGTGAGATGTCAGACTCGAAAACAATGCGGCCCACGTACCGAAGCCGAGGAATCAAATGGCGCTGGAATACTAAACACGCCGGAATACTTACCTCTCCGGCCCGCGCCCTCTCGGTCTCTCAGACACAAGGGGAGCCGGCTTCTCGACCGCTCTCTCGTGCACGTACGGCCACGTGACTGACTCTGTTCGACCATCGTCCGCGGTACGTGGGGGAATAAACGCGGTGAAGAAAACGTCCTAATCCTTTAAGTGCTAATCCAACAACGAGCGCAGGCAAATGTAGCCCAGCCCCCACGTTCCGGAATAATGTCTGACCTTTCACAGATTTTACTACTGACTCGCGAGACGACGTTCGCTGTGGCATGGGCAGTCCGGGGAAGATAGGTCTCGCTATCTATCTCGATATGTAATTTCATTCTATTCTTTCTCTTTTATATAATGTAGGAGAATTTATTTTATTTACTGGATAGTACGATAACTGTATACCACAGTAGGTAATAATTTGATACCACAAATGTCTAATTGTAAGCTGGAAGTTATAGCTTTTTCTCATTAAGATTATTTAAATTCATTTACACGATTAAGTTGTTTAATATTTTCTTCAGTCTTTAAGATTATCAGAAACTTGAGATAGCAAATTACTTATGTCTTTCATCGAATTACTTGCTACATAAGTTTTCTATAAATTTTACAAATTTATTCATAATTATATTTTCTTTTTATAAAACTAAAAAGAATAAAATATCCGATACTGAAAATTTCACAAGATTCACAACAATATAACAATAGAATTTAACTTTTAAGATATGAAACGGTCATGTTTGGAATCTGATAGAAAAAATATGCAGTCGCTGTGGACCAATAGTCCGTTTTCTCTTGGCGAATGTTGCGCGGCACGGAACGGTGTCTCGAATATGATTGTTTCGCCGAATCTCAACGCCGCGCGCGTACGTTGCACGAACGCACGGCCAATTTATTCGGCGGGCACGTCAAAAAGAGCTCAATTAACGCAAACGCGGCGGGCGAACGTACGCTATCGGTGTCCAGCATGTGAACAAAAATAACGAGTAAAAATAGCAGGCCCGATCTTTCCTCGTGGAACGGACGGACAGATCCGGTGCGCGGAATACAAAAATGCCAAACAAGCCGACAGAATGCAAAAAAAAAGAGAGAAAGAGGGAGAAAATGACAAAAAAGAGAGAAAAAGAGATGGACAGGACCAGCGAATGCGTTGGAGAAAATGCGAGAGTAAAAGGGCTGGCGAATAATTAGTTGAGAACTTAGTCGTTATTTCCGTTATTCCATCATTTTCCGCCATTTCTATCTAGGGCGGGAAAGTCTCATGGACGTGGTGCGCGTTCACGGTGGGATTTAATGGGGAGTAGCGCGTAGCCAGCCGTCCATTCGCGTTGCGACGAAATATGACAGTAACCAGCGTCAAACAGTGTAACGTCCGGTCCAATTACCGTCCGCTATGCTATGGTTCGTAAAATGTAGTAACTCAATATAGCGTACAAGCGTGTTGCGTTTGTCGGCGGCGCGCAGATTTCGACGGACGGTCTTTCAACCCTTCGTATCGTTTTACTCTTTGCGATAAAAATCGCTGTGATATGAGCCTCGGGATTTTCAATTTAAATCACAATTGACAAAGCTGCGTGTCGTTAAACAATATTAAATTAATCAAGGTTAAACAATTATCCGATTAAAAGCCCAGAGACTCGCCGGCAGTAAATAATTCGCTGTAGAAGGTATATAATACGCTCGTCGAATGTGCAGAAATTTTTGTTCCTCGCGCAGGTATTTTTAACGAATTTATGTGAAAACCGAGCTGCTCAAAAGAGGTGTTTAAAGAAATACGCTAGAGACGACGTGAAAAGAAATCATCCGGGTAAAAATAAGAGAGAAACGCAAATGGAGAGGGAGAGAGTTGGGGGATCAGGCGGGTGCAGCGCGTGTACCACAGTGAAACGGAAGATAGGAAGAGGCCGAGCCGAGATAACTTGCAAAAATAATAATGGCCGTGAATACCGTATTACTCGTCCGCCAGCGTTTCTTCCCGTTATCGGCTTCCGTGTTCGTAGGAGAGAAGAGAGAGAAATATAAAGTATGAGAGAGAGAGAAAGGTATAAGGATAAAACAGACGTAGAAGAGAGGTCTGAAGGGGTGCAGCAGAACTCTGTAGACCGGCTATAAGAGAGCGTGCGGAGGGTTATATCCACCTTCGCAGAGCTATCGGCAAAGATATTTGCCGTAGGGCACCGCGCGCGCCATCATTAGAATCTACCCCTAGGTACCCTCGCGGGTCTTTGTGCCTATCGTGGGCGTACACCGCCGCCCTCTCCCACCTGCGCCTGTAGATTGCCCTTCCAACTTACCTGTTTCTCTTCTGTCTGCCTCACCTCCCCTTTAATCCTTCTCACCCGATTCTCGTGAATAGTGTGAATAGAGTTCTTCTTTATCAATGCTTTGAGATTTTGGTGTCCCCAATGGATGCATAAAAAGCAAGGGACGATTTCGCTACTGGCAATAGTGGTGGTGGCGATGGAGTTTGGTGGTTGTAAGCTGACATAGCTACGAAAGGAAAGTGGCTTCAAGGGATAGAATTAGATTTGTTAAGGCTGCAGAACGTGTGACGCCGCGCGGAGACATTTGAAAGACGCAAAAGTTCCTCCGAGGATGCACGCATTCTCATAAATTGTCTCCCAAAGCAACAATGCTGCGTGGAAAATGGCGTTCACTTTAACCCGCTAATTTGTTTAGAAATTATATGTAATGAATATAGAACATCTTCCCAATAGAGATAATTAATGCGGATAATTAATCTTTTGGGCAGATTTATGCAAGTCTTGAGAAAAGTGCTTGAAAACATGCTCGACAACATTGCAATCTATTTTATATTTCATTTATTTATGCATCACAGATGGGACTAGTTGAGAGTCGAAATTAATGGCTGAAGTAATTATAATATCACACCTGCATATTTTAAATAAAGTTTCTAACGCGAATAAAACGTTATCAGGTCTGCTATATAATTAATGATCGCCAGTGTACCTGCCATGTTTGAATAATTGAAAACGTAAAATTAAACACGCGGCCTTGCAAGTCATACGATATTTATGATAACAGGTCCATTTAATTTAATCTTGTTGAAACTTGCATTTCACGACACCGCTCGCGACATTCTCGGTAAAACAATTTTGCCTTACAATCCTTTTGGCACCACAGTTGTTCCTGATAGCGCCAAATGTTCCACGGGACTATCGAGAGTGGATTTTGCCTGAGGGATCGACCAGCCTCGTGACGATGTCGCCGTCGCGTCGCAACAATTTCTGATAAATACAACAAGCGTCGCGGCTGACGCGACTCGAAGATGGTTCAGTGGAAGGATAAAAATGGGATAGATAAAGGCGGAAGCTTTCACGGCGTAAGTGCGAGCTCTTAGAAAATCGAGTGAGAGAGCTTCTTGTAGGCGATTGTTATATCGCGCAATGCAGCGGCGTGCTGAGATTTAGAACGAGCGTTTAATTGAATCAGTTGTTTGAAACATCAAGTATTGAGTTTTCAGGTCAATTCGCATTCACGCATAATTGCGCCTGACGAAACGGGATCTCTATTACGCGTGACGTAATTCGGGCGATTCACAGATACAATTTACGGTGCTTCCAATCCGGATAAGTATGTACAAATGATAAATGACGAAAATTCGCGTGGCGAGCATCGCGAAAATTCCCGGCGACCGGAACCGGGCGCGCGGAACGTTACTAAAGTGCTAAAGTAATGTTGATTAGTTTAATGGCTTTTGATTTAATGGCCGGTTACAACCACAGGCGCAGCCGGTCCGCGTATACCGGTTTGGTAATCGGCTGTCGGATTGCATGCGACGTGCAGTAGGACGCAAGTGCGCGCGCGCGCGCATCTCGCTAATACATTGCGCCGCGCGACGCTTCGTTCGCAATTACAACAGTACAAATATTTATTAGTTTATTTAAAAAGCGTTTCGCTCTCGAAACCGAAAAGTGTCCCCCACCAATATGGCGGCGTTCGCGTCCACGTCGATTCATTTCGAAACGCTTTTCGGCGCTCTGCAAACAGCTCGCGCTGTTTACTCGTCATTATTCGATTTGTGTTTTGTTTCAATTTTGCTGGCGTTGTAAACGCGAGTGCTTTCGGCTAACGCAAACTTCAATTAATCCGCCGTCGATTCGTCCCGCGCGCTTCCGTTTTCACCGCGGGCGGCAAACTCCCGCGGAATCAAAATCGAGCGTGCGAAGTCGCGCGTCTTTCTATAAAGATTGGCACGTGCCAGCCAAGCTGTTCCTGGTGTCGTCGCCTCGAGAGCGCATCTGCACTCTTTATATATATATCTTTCTCTCTCTCTCTCTCTCTCTCTCTCCCCCTCTGTTTCTTTTGACTCCTTTCGACACCTTCTTTATCCACGTTCTTTTTTTATTTACCCTTTATTTGACGCTTGACACGCGACGCGCGTAATAGAATAACGGCCTCTCGAACGACGGAAGTGGCGCGCGACGATCTCCTCTGACGGAAGACAAACTTCAATCAATGCCGCCGGAGACAAAAGACGTTCGAGAGCGGAAAGACGACGACGACAACGACGACGACGACGACGACAACGGCGACGGCGATGGCAACGTGCTGCTTCACGGATTTATCTCATAAGTGCTGTCGATTTCCCTTCGCTTTCAAACCTTTCCGCAAAATTTCGCCGGAACTCCGTGTCGAGGAAGATTGGCCGGTGACGCGCTTAGCTTACGATATATTTTATGGATATCGAGTGATTTCAGCGTACTTTCTTTGCACGCAGTGATCTCGAACGAGCAGTCTCGACGGAAACTTTGCAGACGGAAATTCTCTCTTTTTTTTTCCCCTCGTAGATTTGCCTCGAGAATACCTCACGAGTATTCATAAGAATTTCGATGCGAAAATCGTCGCTGATAAATTCAACATAAATGCGAAACGTTGGCAATATAGATGCGATTTACTCGCTTGAATATTTTAAAAATGCTGGCAAAAGTCTTTTAGATATAAATCTTCCCTTCGATAATTTCCTTTGCAAGTGTGTCACGTAGACGCTCATCACAATTCCCGAAACTCACTTCCTTTCGGTATACACTCTTTTTTTCGATAAAAATTAATTAATCCGAAAGTTTGAAAAAATATTACGGCTACGATACATTTTTTTGAACCTTCAAAATTGTGATGTACATTTAATCGAAAAGCTTATTTCCTATACGTTCTCGTTGCGAAATGTCTGCAGCACGCTCGCGATGATATTACTCCCTGCAATATTGTATTAAGACAAATTGCCAACACGTGATTTACTCGCTATTGGAGATCACGCTATACTGGATGAGAGAAACTTTTAATCTGATTACTTATTTGCACCAAGAATACCGAGTATGATTCCTATCGCCTAGAATTTATCTCTAAACTTCTTATCTTGATTTACCTCGGCTCGGCGTTTGCCGACAAAAAAGGAATTGCTATGAAAGGATTCACTTTAGACTTCTGAGCAAATTTTCGTCAATCACGATCGTAACAACATATTCAACTTTTACGAAAGCTTCCCCTCCTCTTTGTCTCTTTTTCGTTCTCTCTAATTTTTATTTTCTATACACCGTCTTGTAATTCACTTCCTTTCCAGCTTTTCTAAGTATTTTCTAAGTCTTCTAAAAATTGAAACAGCAGGTAGAATTATGTATACGAGTATGAGTTCCAAGCACGCTTTTAATTCAAGACTCGAATCCGGCAATCCTATTTGCAGCTGCGCGCCTTTAGAAATACAAAGACGATAAAGCGTGCACGGTTTCTTTCAAACTCTCTTTGCAGCGATAATGCGCATCCGTCCCTCAGGGGTACAATCACATTCGGAACGTGTCCGGCGCATTCCTTTGCATGTCACGCGTTTCTCGCACCGTGGATCGCCTTCGTCGAAATGCGCTTCAGCGCGACGCGACGGCATCTCAGAGCCGTTTTTCATCGGGCTCTTAATTCCGCGATAGAATACGAGGGATGAAAGGAGCAGCAGCATCAGCGGCGGGCCTGTGAATGAGCCCGTGAATTTATTCCACGCACACGAGCATGCTCACGTAAGTCCACTTCACGAATTTGCGACGTCCGCTTTTAGAAATCGAGCCCTCACATATCCTACGTACGTTTGGCCTCTTTATCCCTCGTTGGCAACGCTATCGAGAAGGAGCTTGTGTATTCCGACATTTTTCTTTAATATTTTTTCCATCTCTGCAGAGACGCCTTCGTCGTCTCTATAGAAATGCAAAGGGCATATAAAAGAAACGAAGAAAAAGAAAAAAAGGAGAGGAATGAATGTGTTATTCAATTTTGAATAGAAAACTAACATAAATGGTCGTTGCAACAATTGCACAATTGTTGTTACACCACGACAAATTTAAAATGTGGAAAATAATGTAAGAGCAGAAAAAAAGAAAAATTATGACTGGAGAGAAAAGGAAAAAGGAAAGAAAAACGAGAACGTTTAATGTAAAATTTAAATAAAAATAGAATTTTTATTAAATAATTGAAAAGCTATAATTGACTGCCAGTGATTGATGTATAAATATGTTCAGAGCAATTTGTTCGCAAAATATAATTGTGCAGCGATGTAAAATATTTTTGTCGTCGCGTATCGTTTGGCAAGCATCTGAAAAACAATCTCCTGCCTATCGCAAAACAATTAAATATCCATATTTGTGGCGATGGTATACGATGACGTTAACTCTACAGCTTTATTTCGAACATAGTATTTTATCGTAATGTTTGACGTTTACGTTGACCATGCTGGTTACAGGCAAACAAATAGTTGGGCAAACTGCGTATTCGTATGACAAATCTGTTTTTTTCCGAGTTATAAAAAGTCGCCAAAATATATATCCGATGGGGTATAAAACTGATCAGCCGGTTTTACGGACGGTCGCTGATATCGAATAAAAAAATAGCCGGACCAATAAAATAAAATTAGATGTAATTTTATTTTATCATCAACGCCAGGTACATTTAATTATACGCAGTAACGGAGGATTTATTTGTTTCATTTTGGAATAGTCCATAACGACTGCCACTAAGCTATACATTTTGTATTTTATTATACATATATCCGATTGAACGTTTTATATCCTCCGAACAGAAATTAATTATATTTTTGTTCCATAAGATCGCGATGCCATCGAATGGAAATGCATTAAACCGTTCTGCGTAAACCTCGTTTTCCTCTATCTATTGCTGCGCCGAAAATCGCTTCGGGGCTTCAACTTCGCTTTGATAGCTTAAGCGCTCGGCAGGCAGAGTGTTTCCGAATCCCGCTCTGAAAATTGCACAGCACTTTTTTCACCACAAATCACTTAATTAATTCCGTTTACTAAATAAGTAACAAAAAAAAAACATATTGCTCGTTTAGGAATATATGCAAAGTCACGGGGTTCTAAATTTGAATAGATAAAGTAAATTCATCGGGGAACGAACCGCCGGATCTGTGTTAATTCTCGCGGTTACGCGAAATATAAAGTTTAAGAGCCGTTTTACGCGGGTAAAATTATCTCTCTATTCCCCGAGAGGTTTTAATAATAATTTGTATAGTAATTTCGCGAAAGTTCATCCGTACTGGCACGCGCGTTTCCTCTCGATCCTGTTTCCAAAGTGCAAACAAGGTCGGACTACGATACCATTAGCCGCGATTTACGTCCCGGGGTAACGCGGACAGATCGGGCCATCAACTAGGGACGACGCATTAAAAACTTTAAAACTTGGCTCCTTATCATTCGAGTGTATTCCGGGCGCATAAACGCGCGGCGCGTCCGCGACGTGCACGACTCTTTCCACTACAAGGGGAAGATCCCTCCCGTATTTGCGGCGTGTGCTAGGACATTCCGCAATGCAACGTTATATATAGTATGAGCGTGCGTATGTGTGTGTGTGTGTATATATATATAGTGTATATAATGTAGATGTGTGTGTGTGTGTGTATATATATATATGTATATGTATGTATAGATATACGAAAGAATTTCAGCCAGTGCCGTGGGAGAAAGGAGGCAGGCAGCGGCGAGATGAGTGAGTGGGTTAGATGGGTATTTTACGTTTGAGGGGTTAGTAAGCCCCTGATGTATTACTGGCTGAGCCTGCGGAGTCAGCGCTGCCGGTCCAACAAACCGGACAATCCGATTTTTTCCTTCTCTTCTTTTCCTTCTTGCTTTCTATCGGTCCCCGTGCCGCTGCACGGGAAAGGATCGGAAAAAAGGGATGGCTAGACATGACTCGACTCGAAGATGGAAGAGAGCGAGATGTTCCCTTTTCTTTCTTCCCTTCTGTATGTCGTTGCGCTCGCGTTTACACGGTTTGAAAGAACTCAACGATTTTTCCGGAAGCGATAAAAATTGTAATCCTCGCCGAATTGCACTGGAATATTAGTTACACGTTATCCTAATGAAGCATAATAACAATTCTCACAATAAAATTCTCTGTAATTCTCTCGGGGGGAAAATGTTAATTATTTTTTCCCTATCATGTTTGACATTCCATAATAATTTCATTTTCCGATTATTAATCACACGCGAGATTATAATGATTGTTATTGTATGCCGCGCATTTTTATATGCGTGATTATTATGAAAATTACGGAGAGATTAATTATGTAACAAACATAACAATTATAATTTGACTGTAATGATTACCATGCGCTTTTGCATTGTGTTAAAACTAACTAGTGCAGATCGTTATATTTCCACCTGAATATATTAACATGTATTAATGAAGAAATATTTTGCCATATTATTATTGGGCAATTACAATCATTCATTAGGATGTCCACGCGATTCGATAGAGTAGATATCCAAAATTTGTTATATATACAGTTACGATAATTAATTAATAGCAATTTAATATTTGACGTATATGATCATCTTTGCGGAAGAAATCGTTTGTCCGAGCGAGGGTTATTTTATATATAACTTAATTATAAATTATAATTAACTTTCCTGCGATAAAGGCAATTAAAATTAAACTCATATTATTTCGCATGTTTTTATAATACATTGTTTTTAATTAAATCTCGGCGATGTGAAATTATAAACAAGTAAGGTACATAGAAAAACAAATGGTACATGAAATGATATTTTGACATCCTATAAATGAGTAACAATCTTCAAATTGATAATATTTAAACGTAAATATTTTTTAGATTTCTTTGACGTTCTAACTAAAAAATACGGATATGTATTTTCTTTCCTGAAGCATTTTAGCTATAAACGTACCTTCTAAGATAATTAAACCCCAAATCTCATTTAATGAGAATCCACGCCTCGGCAATGCCACGGCAAGATGGCACGTTGGGGAAAACACACTTGCGGTTGCAGCAAGCGCTTACTTTTCTTAATTATATTGGTGTAATAATAACAATGCAATGAAATGCGAGAAGCACATTGTCCTCTGTAAATTTTAAAATATTACTCATTTTGCAAACAGCAGATATCTAATGGGAGCAATTTTCGTTTTTCGATTAATGACGGTACCAATTTTCGATTCATTAAATATCTCTGTACCAATATTTTTTAACAAGGCAACGGAAGAATATAATTACATTCTTTTTTCTTTGAGTCGCGCTTTATCTCTCGCATTCCGAGCACTCGTCAGATTTTACGTATTCGAACGCTACGACCACGCCTCGTTGCTCGAATTAAATACCTTTCTCGAAGACGGAACTTGCAAAGGGCGACGCCACTTCGATACGAATTTGTCGAATCAAGAAGGAGCGTGATAGAACACAAAGGTTGCCGGAGCAACGAAGTGCTGGAACTCGCGCGAGGACGTACGTAGGTGCCATGTAAGTAGAAAGACTCATTATGTAGTCGGCGCGCGCGGGAGACGTCTTCAAAGGCAGAACCCGGTTAGGTACTTCTGTGAATCACGGAAACCGAGGTCAGGCACCGTCTAACTCCGTTGGCAACCAGCGGCAACAATAGCAGAGACACCACCCGGTTGTGGTTACCTTAGGCTCATTGTCACCCAACGGCCGGCTCGACCAGGTAGTCGAACTTCCGTCGCGGAAAAGGAAGTTTGGTTTCGCAGTTCCGAGGCGAACTTTGGTTAGAATGCAACGGAGGAAGGGCGCGCTCTCCCTTGTCTCGGCCGACGAGTCTCGACAATCTCGCAAATTGACGCGGAATCAACATCTGCTAGATAGAGAATTGTTGAAGCTCAACTAAATCAACTACTCGGAAATGCCGAATTTATAAAAGTACGATAGCATTTATTTAAGTACGTATTTTAGCGAAATAATTAAATTAATTTAATTAATTAATTTGAAATTTTGGAAATAATTCCAACTTCGTTTAACTGCAGTATTACGATGCAATTTTTATATTTTACGCGCGCGAGCAGGAATCAAAAAAATTTTCATCACGATAGTTCCAGCGGGAATAACACAGACGTCGATCGCCGCCCAACGTCGGGCGGGAGGGGGGGGAGGGGGCAGAAAATCCGCGCCGGCAGGTGAGACGAGCAGGACTGGTCGCCTTGAATTGGATATTGAAAGTCCGCGAAGTATTGCAATCAAGATCCGATTAATTGCGTTCCTTTGATTTATACGCGGCTCCTAGCCAAAGTTATATAAAGTTAATCCAGACGATTTTCGAAGAGAGGTGGCAAGAAAGAGAAAGAGAGAAAGAGAGAGGAGGGAGCAGAGGAGAGTCGAAGGAGCGACAGTGCCGTCTGTAAAGGACGCGCGGGGTTGAACTGAAGCTCGAGTTGCGGAAGGTGGGGGGGGGGAGAGCCTTTCAACTTTTTCCAGGAGCCTCAAAGAGAGTGCAGCTTTTCAAGGATTGGACGTCGATCGTAGGCGCCAGGTCACCGTCTCGGAGAGAGAGAGAGAGACACAGGAGACTCGACGGAAGCGCGGCAGAAAGTCGCCTAGGTAGAGCAGCTTTCTTAAATTTCAGTGTACAAACGTCTCGCCGTAGGAAACGCGAGACATCCTTTTTTTCTCCCGCGGCCTGGACGAGGAAAACGTTTTCATGGAGTACATAGCGAAAAGCGACGGTGTACCGTGTCGCTCCGCCGCGACACGGTAACTGGTAACTGGTTGAGAATTCTACTTGCGCGGAGACAAATTTACTTTCAGAGACAATTTATTCCCTAGCTTGAAACGCACAGGTTGACTTGAAACTAAGAATAACGTAGCGGATCCGAGCTCGTCTTTTCCGAATGATCTCGTCTTTCGCCAAGAGCTACTTTGAGCCTCCATTTTTTTTTTTTAATGTGAACGATTTAGCGAGTTTCGCAGTCATGCCGAACTGTTAGACGTCGCCCGACGATCCGACGCCACAGAACAAATTCCGTACACAAAGGACACTGTGAAACCAGCTATGTAATTTCCGGTATTTACTGTGACACGATGTTGCTCGAGAAATCGCGTCGCGTGTACAGAGTACCAGGAATGTTAAGTATTCCATGGGTTGGCGCTGGACGCTATAGAGACCGTGCTTGAAATTCAATATCGTGAAAACACGTCGCCAATATTATGATATTTCTAAATTCATAATACCGAGCGAATAACGCGGCAGAGGTTGACGTGGAACCCAAGGCCGGATGGCATGGGACTGCGGGGCCAGGGGGACGGGGGAGAAGAGGAGATCATGGTCGCATATTGAAAGATACCTCTAATACCGAGTCACGGCACTCGAAGGCTTCCCCATAGGTGCGGCAAACATCCTGAATATACGTTTAATATCTACGTAGACGTTATTATAACGGGTGTCTTCAAAGTTTCGCAGATGGATCCAATTTAAGTTTCGCGTTAGCTCGCGGGGTTGTATATCTATGTGCAAGAATGATAATTATATGTCCAAATGGCCGGGAGTTTAATTTAAATTTAAATGACGTTGCTGACTTTCGAGAATCATACGACGGGAAAAATTATAATTACAATCGAAATTAAACTAACTTGTCTACCTTTGAGAGTTCGAAAGTGATCTAAAAATTTAAATAAAGCAATATATTTCTCTTTTTTTCTCCTTAATTATGTGGTGCACACATAATCCGGACTGCATAATCAATCAGACTCGACTCATCGAAAGAGAGACCCGATTACATCAGACAGAGCTGCCCCGCCGGCCGAAAGAAGTTCCCTCAAAAGTCGCGACACGTCCTCTTCTCCCTTCGAGCGGTTAAATTCAATTTATCCGTCGTAGTACACAGGAGGAGACGAGGAAGGACTGTGGCTATTTCATCTGACAGATGCCTTTATAGCTGAAACGTGCCGCGATAATGTAACGCGTGGTGGTGGATAATGGAACTTATGATATATCATGGCGACGAAGAGAAAGCCGCGGTATAGAGAAGATGATCCCACTCTCCCGCTCTAACATCGTAATATTTTTCTGTGAAGAAGCGCGAAGAGAGCTTTTACTCAGAACTGCGTCGCGGTGTATACATATATATTCGCTGCACTAAATTAAAATATGTCAGCGATACCGCGACCCTTTCGTAAGTACATACTTATCGACGTTGCGAAGGTCGGGCAAAGGTGAGATTATGCGCGCCTCGTGGGAAAAAGAATTTCTCTTGGCTCTTGATCATCTCTCTTTTTATTTTTAAATTAGATCTCTCCGTAGAGATGTGCGACCGTATTTAACATGTGCGACTGTATTTAACATGTGCATAGCTCATTATAACACGCACAGTACAAAAATTCTACATATATATATATATATACACAGCCTCGAATTTTCTACATTTATTAATAAAAAAAGTCTCAGACATTAATTAGTGCATTATTTTATAATTTCATGATAATGTCATGATATGCTAGCAAATGACTTAAAAAAGCATGCTGTGTTAACGAGAATTTAACTCTAACTTTAACATCAAAATTTTAAATTCAATTAGTCTCTAATTGCAGCCCCTAATTGATTTCATTTTATTCCTGCATGTTTAATACTTTTTTCATTTGATAAATACTGAATTATTAAAAAATTAATCCAACGTTAATGGTGCATTCGTTGAATACAGAATTGACGCTTAATTGAGAGTCGTAATTTCTTTAATCGTTTAACGGATTAATACAGATACTCGTAATGGAATCTCTAAAAGCTCTTCGTGATGGCCCGCGACAACGGCGGTGAAATCGTTAAAAAGTATCCGGTGAACGTCGACCGGGAGATAATTTTACTGATCGCAGGAAGGATATCGAATATCCGCCGTATTCCGCGGGTTGTCGGTCGGCGAAAAAAGGAAGGGTGGTTTCCGAACGGGGAACACATCCACGGAACTGAGCCTAATGGGAAGTGGAGGCTTAATTACAGGTTGAGGCGGATATTAAGGGTATGCACGGCAGCGCGCGGTATAAACGTTGCAGCTGTCGTGTGTGTCTATCGACCGAAATTGACTCGCGCACGACAGACGGAAGGAGATGAGAGGAGACGCGGACAAAGAGCGAAAGGGAGGAAAAGGGGGGGAGGGTGGAAGGGTGGAAAAGCGAAGATGGTCGTCAGTGTTGGGCGGCATTAAAACGCCATAATTCAAATTCTCCTGGCAGCTCTAAAATAAACCAATTAGGACGTTCTGTAAGCGGATATTAAGATTCTCATCCCAGATATATGCAGCCTCGTGCGGGTGGTGCATCGTTTCTCCTTAAAGCGCTCCCGTACACGTCAAAGGAGCCCACGCGTGCACACACGCGCCGAATAATGCTGGACCGTTTATCGGCGACCGTATTCTCGCCCTTCCCTATGACGCTACGTGAGACGCTGTCCCAGCACGAGAGAGGGCTGCTGAACTGCAATGGATGCACTCTGCTGGTGAAACTAAGATATTATACAGGCATATCTCTGTCGTGTAATCCAAGTATCAGGCGTAATAAACGTTTCGTTATACGATGCCGTAAAGTGATAAGCTATTTAACGATTAAGAATAGGAAAGTAAGAGAAGGTGTGAATTGAAAAATTGAGAGAAAAGTACCTTCTCTGTGTATCGGCAGAAACTGGTCAAGATTTCATTCCACAAACGATGAAATTGTAAGTAATTATTATAAATTAGCAATCTGAAAGTGTCGTTTCCTGTCAATTTCTTTAAAATAAACATTTAAAATTTACATAAATAAAAATAAAATTTACATTTATTAATTGGCGAAGTATGAGATTAATATTGGATAATTTATATTAGATAAAGTTCATTTTATTTTATTAACGTTCGACCTAACGAGAATAGCTCCTTCTCAGACATCGGTTTAAGCGGCTATCCACGATGGTTCCCCGGGAACCTCTTTAGATTCTGCTTTGTGTACTTTGTGGTTCTGTCGACCGCTCAGTCAGGGTCTGGCGCATAAACGGTATCGGCAAATCCGATCTAAGATCGTCCGAGTCACGCGACAGGCGGACTGCGCGGACTTTAGAAGATTCCGCCGCGTGACGCGGCAGTCATTTTATTTTCCATGCAAGAAAATGCAAGCATAATCGCTCAAGCTCGCGATGCGCCGACATGCGATGATACCCCTCCGCGTTCCGAGTTAGTTTGAAATTCTGTGCATGCACAGAGAAGACAATGAATATTCAATGCAGCCAAAGACGGCGGAAAGCAATTCAATTATGCGGTTCGATAACCCGCGTGCTATTAATTATCGAAAACGACGTATCGTTGAAACGTTTCGGCGTTCGACAAATATTTTCACTTGTTGTGGCTCTTGCATCCGCGATTTCGAGTACATACAAGTGCGCGTGAAATTTTTGTTATTCAACGTAATTTGCGAAATGCCCATCGACTCTCGTCAACTTGACGACAAGGTACGAAGTAAAAAAATACGAGTAGTAAAAGATCGCCGAATGCGGAATAGAAATTAGGGAAGCGAAAACGCGGGTTCGTGGGATCGTGCCGCCGAGCCGTGGCGCTGGCATAAAGAGAGGATAGAGAAATAGGATGGCGAGAAGGGCGGGGATAAGAACAAGGATAAGGAAGCGGATAAAAATTACAGATCTGGGTCATATATTCGCCGTTGAGATGGTCTGCCAGTGACTTCTCCGCTCGGGAGCTTGCCAGCCTCGCCATTCTGCAGGAGTAGTAGCCGCATACGTCAGACGGGCCTACATATGCCGTGTCCTCGACTACTGCGTGCGAGAACCCGGATTGTCTTACCGTCACAACCAGCCGTAGTTTGCGAAGTCGCGTTCCCCGGGCGAATAAAACACTCAATGCACATTCTGCAGAGCAAATATCCGGTGATAAAACAACCGGCTGAACGTAATTCTATTTTCTGAAATATTTTTTCTCGCATTAGGACTTTCGATTCGGAACACTCGATTAAAATATTGGTGGTTGCGATATTAAAAGATTATTGCATGGAAAGATGAGAAAATATATTATGTCGTTTCGTTTAGTTAACTCTTGTTTTCTAATGTTCGCGCTCGAATTAAATCGTAAATTATCAGCTATTCCACATTGCCGCAAAATTTAAATCAGCTGACAAGTTACTGCGGGCAAGAATTAATATCCCGTTTCAGTGGAATATGAATAAATTTTCCGTTACGGAATTTAACAGGATCTGTATTGTTCTAGTGTGTCTAAGATTAATAAGCCGCATTTGTCATTCGCCTCTGCTTTTCGCGAAGCTTTTAAATTTCCGCCACCGGCTCGTGTGTCTTTGTATTCATACTAGTTTGCTGCGCCGTCGCCCGAAATGGAACAGAGATCTGAATATACATTCCGTAAGTATGTTTCGTACATTTGAAAACTTGTAAAAGTGAATGTGACAGCTTGACGGTAAAATTCTTCGACGGGGGGCGACACAACAAGATAACAGAAGAAAGTAGATATATTTGCAGCATTGTTGGCCATCAATACGATCCTGTAAGAACGACAGACTTCCGCGGAACGCCTTTATCTCGTGCCAATTTTACTTTCTATCGCGCGTCGTGGATCGCGTTACAGCGCATATCCAATAAATATCAAAAATTCATTTCCATTCGTAAAACGGCCGACCCAGTCAACTCGCGATCCTCCTCGAACGTCTAACGTCCTCTCCGATCTTGCTCCTAACTTTCGAATGGCGCACACGCTGGACGTGCGTTAACTAAAAATCGAAACGGACCGATAACAACTTCTTCGCGAACATGTAGGGCGTAGCAATTGTGTCGCGCAAATCGTTTCCCCCCGGCTCCTAATTTCGCCGTTAATGGCTTTTTAAATCTATATATTGGCGACTCGAAGTCGCGTAGCCACGTAGCGGCTGTAACTCGGACACTTTATATATCAAAGTCGAAGTTATACGACGACCAGATAGACTCTTCGGGACGCCTCTGAAGTCCTTTCCGATAAGCGTGGCGAGTAATGAGTAATAGGCTGCTTATTTTCAAAGTTCCCTTCGCGAAGGTAAAGCGCAGGCGAACGCTGGCGTTAGGTGGAAAGCGACAGCGAGGGGAGGGAGGGGGTTGCGATAAAGGCGGCGTGCGAGCGGCAGGGGTGGTTGGAAGTGCCAGTAGATAATACTATTAATTTACTTCCAAGAATCGTAAAATTACGATGAAACTTTAAATTGGATATTTTATCTGAGAATCTCACGCCGTGCTCGCCGCCCGGCTCGTACTCTTTTCCTTTCGTTTCACCCCGCTTTCTCGCACCCGCCGGCCGGCTATCTCTCTTTCCGCTCTTTCTCGATTTATCTATCTATCTATCTGTCTATCGCCGTCTCTCTCCCACCGTCGGGTATACTTCATCCTCTTGTTTTTCCCCTTCTTCTTTTTTTACCTCGCCGCGCACGCCATTCAAGGGAACAACGTTTCCATTGAACGAGCTGACTAACCAATAGGTCTTATCTAGGATATATCGTTCGCGAGTTTCTGTAATGTGTAACGGGTACTTTGCAACCCATTCTCTCCCCCTCATAATATGACGAGAATACGAGAATAACGTCCCTCGCACAAGGTGCAAACCGCGTGTTTACAGCGTCGGTTAATCCGCCTTGTATTTATTGCACGCTGTGTACACACTCTATCAACTCTTGTTGAGTATTATCCTAATTGTCACAATTACAGCCCCTTTTCGCGCGACAGTCGCAAACGGAAACGTCTCTCGCTATACGTACGCGTCGTGAAATATTCGAAGAGGAGACCATAAAGCATGACGCGTCGTTGAGAGCCGGGTTAAGAGCGGACCGCGTCGACGAGATAATCGGCGAATTAACCATTCAAATCGACGGAAACGAGCGGGCGTACAAATCGCGCCGCCACAGAGTTAAGCTCCAATTCATCCATCGTTCGGCGCTTATTCCACGGGACCCTCATTCCCTCCCCCTCCCCCTCATCGACGCTCTCGCTCGCCGTTCAGGAACTACGTGAGATCCGGCGTCACCGTGGGGCTTAAAGGGCTTTAAGGATTTGGGAGTGCGAAAGGCGCCCTTCTCTCTCTCTCTCTCTTTATCATTTTCTGTCTCCCGCCGATCTCTCGTCTCCTTTTTATACCCCCGCAAATTTACCATATTACTCACGAGCCAGATACACGTAATAAAATTTGTCGGCCGTAAAACACAATTCCGCCGACATAATAATGCAACGCGGCGCGCTTCCCTTCACGTACCGGTCTCGGCTCGTGATCGTACGCGCATCGCAAAATTATGCGGTACGGTCGTCTTTCCGGGAAAGTTGACGAACGTGCCGAAGGGGTAATTCAATCGATGTGGAATCTATTGTGTACTCCGGTCTCTCGTATCGTGTAAGTAACAGATGCAAATTGAATTAATCCAGAATATGCACCTCGGCAGCACAATCCACGTAATTTCAAAATTGAGTAATATCTCTTCTTGCTATCTTTTTAATATCGTTCATTAGAAATTTACATGCTATAAAAAAGACTTTGAACTACTGTTTTATATCAGTTTTTTCTGACTTCTGCTAGAATACAGAAATCTACAATCATTTATTATTAATTTTGTCGTGTAAAAAACAATTTTTATACAGTATTAACACGATTGTCGTAAATAAAAGAATTACGGATTTTTATTCATAAAT
>VBVR01000527.1:8772-47629 GCA_011638315.1 Tetramorium parvispinum | reverse complement strand
GTATTATCATATGAACTAAATAAATATGACCGCTGACACATATCAATACATTAAACTATTGAATAAAAACATTATTTTAAAATCTGTTTTTATAATTCATTTCAGATAAACAGAAATAAAGTCTTAATAAAGCTCTTGAATATTTTTTCATTAATTCTACTATTGTCAAAGATATTCGGTTCATAGAAGCACCTTTGTTACTAGCCAGTTTGCTCCATTCCTGAGCGCGCGAGATCTTAGCCCTGTCATTCGTAATCTTTAAATCTTTCCCATTTGAAAACTATTATAGCATCGGCATTTTCATATTTGAACTTTCGTCTTAAAATGTTAGTAAAAAGAATTTGTCATTAAAATATTTATCGCGAATTTAGATACACCCTGTATATGTATAACAGGGAATAGTTGCAAAATCATCGAGATATTTATAGAATTTTGTAGAAATGGATAAAAAAGATATTATATTAAAAATTAATTGTTTTTCATCTCTTGTTTAGTCTAATAAATATTTTGCAGCGTTAGACGTCGCGGTTGTTCGCCATTAAAAATGAAGATCGATCAGCTCGGGCTTCTTCTTTGGAAGAACTATGTCGTTCGGAAACGACAACCAGTAAGTTAGTCGACTTACGAGATATCTGCTTTCTGCTTTATCAGATACATCTAAATCATATAAAATAATTTCAGGGAATGCTGGCTCTAATTTTTTTATGGCCAATAGTAATTTTCATGGTTCTCTACGCGTTGAAGGACAATATGGATCTGGAGTATCATCCGACATGTCAGTTTCCCGCGAGGACGATGCCACAAGACGGGCTTCTGCCTTTCGTACAGAGTTTCATATGCAGTGTCGGAAATCCCTGCGATTCATTGTCGGAGTACGAGGAGGTGCCTTCGTACAAAAACGCCACGTTAGTTTTGCACAACGGTATCGTTAATCCGTTAAAATCCGGAAAACCATTCATTCACTCTTTTTCTTTTTGCAACAATAGTTTAGGTCCTTTAATGATGGAATTGCAACCGATGCTCACTAACAAGACGATTATCTCCGCTGTGGAGACATTGCCGCAGAGTATCCAACTGTTGAAGTCAATGGCACAGATACTCACCAAGCCGGAAATCAAAGCGCTTTTTGGTACGATTATACGGTAACAAGTTGAAATTGAATTTGATACTTCAGCGATTAAATATCTGAATACGTTGATAGACAGGGGAATCCGTTTGGGTGATTTGTTCAACAATCATGAAGAAATTAAAAACTTACTCAGAACTCATATGCCGAGAGCAAGAGAGGGCTTGATCGATAGTTTATTCGAATCGTCCGTAAAATTAATATACGTAAGTAATTACATTCGTTTAAACAGGTATACCATTAATTACAATACACCTAGTCATTTCTTTCAATTTTGTATAAACATTAGCAAGTGTACATCTTTTTTCTTAAATTTATTGGTAGCGCAAAAAAAATAATCGTATCAATTTTTATCTGCCACAGTTAATTCAGACCTTCGGTTCGTCTGATATCGACGGCGTCATTTGCTCGCCGGAAAGCCTGCAAAAGTATTTGATTCTACCCAGAGAAGAGGATTTCACGGAGATCTCAAATGTCCTTTGCAACATCGATCCGCTAGCAATCCCCGACATTTTGGAGAATCTTTCGAAACACCTGGATTTTACTGGTTTACTGGAGATGGTCGATCGCGCAATGGCGAAATTTCGCGATTACAATTTCTTCCAGGATCTGAAACGGGCGGTAGAGACTATCCTCGATTTGAAGACGTCCAAAAAGTACATACCGGAGTACTTGAGGATCCGTGAATGGCTACCAAAAATAATTTTGACCTTTCAAAATGTAACCTTCAAGGAAATTGATCTGAATTTGTAAGTCGCTTTGCGATGTTCCATCTCTAAATTTATTTCTTCAAGTTCCCAATTAAATTTCTCAAAATGGAATTCCTTTATATTAATATCTCGAAGAGTATATGAGAACGTGGCGCTTTAATTTCAGCATCAATAAAGCCCTCGTGGTTCTCGATCCCGTATTTGCATACGAACGAGATTGGCCGCTTGCTCGAAGAGGATTTTTGAAAGTAAATAAGCTCCTGACGATGGTGAAGGAAGTTGTCAAAAACCGCCAAGTCAATTCCACGGATGATTTCTTCACCGTGATGAAGCGGCTGCGCGGGACAATATCGGCTCTCTCCTCGAATCCGGATAATTACGAAAATATCACGCAAATATTAGATTTGTCTTTTCTGATTCTGCAAGATGGTATGAAGCTCACTAACAAAATATTGGATCGCCATATGAATGATTTTGACTTGTAAGTATCTTTCCTTTAAACATAAGTAAATTATTAATATTCAACTATCTGTAATATTACTTAATTTTTAATTCCTAGAGTCGCTGAAATTTTCGATGGACTTAGAAACTTCTTTTCTGATACTATAGTAAATTCAATTACATACATTACATCATTGATAGATAATATTGTGCAAATAACTCATCATGTTACTATTCTTCACGAAGAAATTATGAAAAGATTAAACGAGATCTCTATAAGACATCAGAATTTAGTCCAAAAGATATTGACAAATCTTCAACCTAGTGTATACAGAACGATTATTCGATCCTTCTCCCGATTAGATTTTGTGGAGGTTTGTCATATTAATTATACGATATATTACATTTTTATTATACTTTTATTTAAACAATTTAATAATAATTATCATTAAATTAGGATAATAAAATTAAGCTTTTCTAAACTTTTTTTATAGCGTTTCATAGATAATTTAAAAGAAAGAAAATTCGAGGAAGTGCTCTGCCAAGAAGATACAATGAGAGAAATATTCGACAATTACGTTGAGTTTCAAGACAAATCTAACGAAATAAATGAATTAATCTGCAGTGATGATGGAAAGAAATTTATTACTGATATTTATAACAGTTTTGAATTCGACAAGTTTGGAACAATTGTATGCACAATTGATTAATAATCAAATAATAATTTAAGTTTTAATTTCATAATTGAAGGAACTGTATTTTTCAGGTATCGAATACTTTATCGACTATGGTTACTATGGCATTCAAACAAGTAGTCTCAGCCGAGAATGCAAATTTAACATCCGTTGTGAAAAATATCAAAAGCTTCGTGACTTATTTGGACGCACGAAAAGTAAAGTACTTAGATTGGAGTATTTTTGAAATTAATGATGAATGGAAAAAAACTTTCAACGAGCTGCAATATCAAGGAAGATTAGATATGTGAGTTGAGAAAACATAAATAAAATAGAAATTCCATTTATGTATTTGTTTAAATTAAAGTTGTACTATAAATAATATAAGTTATTTTTCAATTCATTCTTTTATTTAGTATTCATATTAATTAATATTATGCACATTATTTAATTATTTCTAAATAAAAAATGATAATTTGTGTCTCCAGTATTTTAATTGTTTTTATCCACAAATCATGAGATATTCTAATTTGCATTAATGTCTTTTATTCTTTTTTAGCTTAGGAATTCATTTGAGCATAGCGAAGATGTTGGGACGTCCCAGTTTATCGTACATGTCTATCAAACCAGATTTGGAAAATATGGATTTGATAGCTGAAGTAATTTTGCAAGATCTACGAACTAATCCCACCAGCTGGATAGGAGAAGTACGCCGACATGAATCTGAGTTAATCGAATCGTTTTACCTTACCGTCACGGATAAAGAAAAGGTCGGTTCAAAATACAATTATATCTTGTTTTGTTTCTCAGATTTTACGTAATAAATCAATCGTATAATCTGTTAGATTTTAATATCTCAATGTGATTTTTATTAAACAGACACTGCAGATCCTCGAGTATTCTAATTTCACGCAAATGTACTGCATGGAACCGAATGCACCGGATTTGCTAAATTTTCCAAAAGAATCGAACAGCACGATTCTAAAGGAACTGACGTGCTATCTATCCAAAATTGTGCAAAGGAATCTGGAATTGAACGTGACCAACGTTGAAATCGAGGAAGCTACTTACAGGCGGAAGGAATTTAATTGGACCGCCTTCAACGAGAAGACAATCGAGATTTACCAATACGTCGATACCTTAGTACACCAGGAGGATCAGCATTACGATTTGAAGAAATTGGAAAAATTAAAGGAGAATTTTACGATTTCGTGGACGACGAACCTAATGGCAAAAGATGCGTGGGAGATCAGGTAAGAATTATTTTCAAATATATTTTTTTCGCAAGAATGTTGTCTATCTTTTGCATTTCATTGTCACATGTGTGGGATTTGATTACAGTAAAAATGCTCAATGACACATTATATATGTCTGCAGCGTAGGTTTAATCTGCAAGGTTTTCGACGTGATGGAGAGTCCGTTGTTCGGAATCCAGACCAAAAAAAATTGGAAGAATATGTACGGGATCGCGTGGGCGACCTCGGTAATTTTCGACAATATCGAGAAGATCATTGATCACATCCAGAAGCGCGATCATGTGGCGAAGCTCTCCGACATTTTGGAGGAGATGCCACAAACCGAGATACTTGCCGGCACGTTCCTAAGAAATTTATCTCCGGTCATTCTCGATATAGTCGACATGATAACTCTGAGGCCGGTACCTCTTGTAAGTGGCATTTTCCAAATGTATTTGTTCAATTAATTTTAAACAATCACAGTCTAGGAAATGTATCATGATAAATGCCTTTTGTCATTAGATATCGGCTATTGACGATTACAAAGAACGTGAAGTGATGTGGCCCTGTATCATGAACGAGAGCGTTGGCGCTGCATTAGAATTAAGAAACGGAAGTCGAGAAGTCGTTAGAGAGTTCGAAAGGATTGCTTGCAACCCGAGTCTCTTTATCAAGGAGTGGAGAGAGCAACCGGTGATAACGAGAGTCCGAAAAATTGTAAGTTTGCACTCTATTTTGACTTCTCTCATAGGCATATGGGACTTACAGTTTTAATGCCGGTTCCGAACGGCTCTATTCTTAGAGAAGTTCTTTAGTTTTTCTCAGAAGCAGGTTACCAGGCCTGTTGCCTGTATATGGCAAGATACTCTCGGTGGTTTGCCATTGCCTTTCGAGAGGAGCCAAGCGTGTTTTGAAAAATTTGAAGATTTGTCGGGAATCGAACCCGGCACCTTTAGCACAGTTGCTCGATGCGCAGTCTACTAGACAAAACTCGCGCTCTATTTAATTACTTACTTATTAATCAAACGGAACTATTTTTTTTTTTCACAAGGAAAAAGTTTCTATTGCCGATGAATATATTAACAAAATGTAATAAAAGATAGAAGAATAAATCATAATATAAATTTAAAAAATAAATTGAGTTACAAATTATGGACATTGAGCGTGTGTTTATTAATTTTTAGTTCGAGCATGACAAAAATGTAGATTTACCACCGTTTAACTGGACTTTAGGCTACGCGAAATTTCGACGATTAGTAACAAAGTTCGATGATTTGATAAATGATGCTAAAGATGTTGTTTTGGCGGAAGAACCAAAATTAGAGAAATATATAAAGACACTCGTGACAGAGTCGGATAACATTATTCAGGAAAGATTACCAAACATGGAAAGTGATTGGAGGTAAAAGTTATATTTCACATTACATAATATATGATTAGCGTAACAAAAGTATCGTAATTTTAAACTTTTAATTTCATCAGGAAAGAAACAGACGAAATACTTTTATATTTTACATAATAGTTCGCAGTAGATATTTTAAAATTTATTTAATTTAATTTTTGTTTAAGAAATACTTTGGATCATATCGATTTGGAAATCGATAAGACGATTGCATCTTTCGGCAGTGATCTTTCTGCAAGCCAAATTTGGAAACCGTCAGTCAATGTTACTGATCGTGTTTTTATATTTTTGAAATATTTTTCTCACGTCGTTCACAAAAGCTCACGTATCGTGACTGATATATTAAAAGACGGTAAATAGATTTTCGAATAATAATAATTAATATTGCAAAAATATTATCTTCTTCAATAATCAATATTATTGACTATTTTAATTTTTTAATCTTTATTGTAATATTCTACTTTTCAGGCACAGGGAAAATCAGTTTATTATCCTTGTTAGGATTCGATCATATTTCCCCTATTACTATTTTTCACGATCAGTTACCTTTCATCATATCGACAGTGGTGAATGCTATATCCGATCCCGAAATAGACAATCGTATTGTCACAGCATTGAAAAGTAATACTACAATTACGTGCTCGATGATATACGATTGGTTTTCGGATTTTAAAATCGGTCTGAGTGTCGAAGAATACAGAACCTTGAAAAATTTTACTTGCGATCTCGATCCTGAGAACTTCAACACCTACACGGACCTCTATATGGCAGAAATAATGATCTGGAATAAACCTACCAGCAAGTATCGATCTTATATAGCTTCAATAATCGGCGATTTGTTCGATTTGGTTGAGGCTATCAGTTTCATGGTGAAGCATAACGTAACCATTGAGCCGCCGTTCTCGAAGAAATATTTGGATCATGCCTTGCAGATGTTGAAAGAGAGTTTGGAGATCGGAAGCGAAGAGAGTACTTTCCACAAGGTAAATGTGGTTAAACGATAGTTGTCATATTTATATTTTTTAGAAGTAGAAGTTTCAGATTTATGTTGCAACAAATGGCTATCCTTTTTCAGGAACTGAAGCTAGATGAAGGATGGTCGAATTACAGATTAGTACTGGAGGGCCTATCGGAGATTTTGATCCATGTTGGTAACGCGTTGAAGATTGCCGAGATACACGACAATAAATTGGAAATTTGGCAATTGGCGGAGAATGGCGATACGCGTCAAATGCTCAAGATTCTGGAGGCTCATCCGGAAGAGACTGTCGCGTTATTAGCCGTTATTAGCACATTTAATGATATCGGCGAGTTTGTGCCTTTCAAAGATTTCAGAAAAATTATGTGTACTCAGCATTTCAATTCCGATTATTGGTCCACGGCGAGCAGAATGCGCTTCCTACAGGAACTGTGCTCGTTCGATCCTTATCAGTTGTTAAAGACCGCCACGAGCGACGAATACTATGTACGTACGATAAAAACATAATTCAAATAATTTATTTAATCGAACACGTTTATTGGTTCGAATTTCTTTAAAATATTTTTAATAATCCATTTATATTGTTTCATGTCTGTTGCAGAATCTTGTCACCGGCCGGACAACTGTCTTATCGAGATCGACACCGTTAACTATGTCGTTAACAAAATTATTAGACATTATCTCGAATTTTATCGCCAAGTCGCCAGAAGTGAGTCTCAGCTCAAACATCTTTAACATGACAATGTGGAAGAATCTGTCCAACGAAACCTGGGCCCTGATCCTGAGGTCTGAAAAATCCTGGATCCATCAGTACCGACACTCTGCGTGGTACAGATTAAATACCACATCACACCTTGGCACGGATTTTCTTCTCGGGTCGAGGAGACTGTTACAGCTCCTAGAATCCGTAATCGATCTCGCGTCCGGCGGAGATGCCTGGCAGAAGCTGCGCGTTATGCACGAGACGTCAAAACTGAAACCGCTGCTAACACTCGCGGAAGATATGCCTAATCTTCTTATCACCGCTGCCGATACCTTTGTTTCGTCCGAGAGGCTGGACGATTTCATACAGAAACTCCTGCTCGGTCGCATGCACCCCTGCGATATCGATCGATATCTGATCCCACCTAACTATATGAGGAAGAAGGGTTTGCTGAACAGTATTACGAACTTCTGTCAGAAGATCATCATGAGCAACGAGAACTTGACGTGGCTCGATCTGTTGCCATTCAACGGAAAATATAATGTAATGTCTGATCGTCATCAAATGATAACAGCAATAAATACTAAATTTTAAATAATTTATAGGACAGTTACTCTACGCCAAATACGCCTAAACCATCGGAATCAGTTTACGAAACGCAGTTATTGGAAAGGGTGCAGGAATTTCAAGCCGTTTTGATTCGCGTTTTGTCAAAAGGTTTCATGCAACCGAAAATTCCTGCCTGGTGGACGTCATTCGAAGAGGGTACTTTAAAAGATTTCGTCGCGCAATACAAAAAAAAGGTAGATACTGATGACAATTTTCATTAATTTTTTTATATTTATTATTTATTTAAGTGTAAGATTTTATTGTTTAAATCTGAGAAAATTATTACGACTTAATGAAATACATTTGCAGGACACAAAAACTTTAGCATATTCGATGGTGAAGAAATCAATATCAATTTTGAGAAATTTTGTGGAAATTCAACCTAATACTAAGTGAGTAAACATGTCACCAAGAAATGACGATTGATTAATTAAAAATAAGGAAAGGTAATAATTTACGCAATTTTGCGTTTTCAGAAATTGTACATGGTGTTTTACGCTTCCACTGGAGATTTTAAATTCTCAATTGATGCACCATAATCTCTATTCGAAACTACTCTGTAAAATGAATCGATTAAATATATCGGAGGTACATAACATCATGATGAATAACTTCAACTGGAATAAAACAAGCGATATGGTAAGAAATGACGATTATAAATTGCGCGGAAGAGTATGAGCGCCGGTTATTAATTTGAAAAAAATTATCAGGTCAAAAATTATAAATATCTGAATAAGAGGAAGACGCTAGACGAGTTCTTAGATACGTTCGAAATTACTTTACATTACGTCGCCGACATCTTGATCGATTTCCAAAATGAGACATATAGTGATAGAATCAACGAATGCTTTTACAAATTTGTCGGCGGCCCTACGTATTCTAGACCAGGATTGTAAGTATATTTTTCTCGTTACATTGTGTAAGCGACAAATGTCTTCCTTGCGTCAATATACGTGCAGCAATATACATATTGTACTATAACTGTTATTACGTTCAAGATATATTACGTTCGTGCTGAGCATACTGGACATGCTGGAAAAGAATGTTTACATTTTGGACTCGGCGACCATTCATGAGAATATGAACAATTTGACCAGATTAGCCGAAAGACATGTGTCGATTTGGAAACCGTTGCGCGACGTGGTGAAGCAGTCCGTTCTCGCCGACATCGATGCTGCGCTACCAAACGCCACTATCAACGTGAACGCGATTCTAAGCAATCTGAACACGACACTATGCAGGACGAAAGTCGACTGCCAAAACGCGACGGTTCTATACAGTTTTCTCAGCTCGAAGAGAGCGGCCAAGGTTTTCCGATATGATCCGAAGGCGTCCAACTATCCGTCGGTATCCGACATTTCGAGTCGACTGGCTAGCAGTCTGGATATAGATCTCATAAGTCGGCAACAGTCTCTCTGGCGCACAGACGCTTCCTGGAATCTCTTCTGGCTCAAGGAGATCTTGATTCATTTGTCCTCGATCCTCGAAGAGGGCGGAAGTCTACTGGACATCGCTAGTAAAATAGATCTCGAGGACGTCACCAGTATTCTCGGGGTTCCCGACCTTGCCGAGGGCATCGTCGATATATTGAAGGATAAAACGGTCGACAAAATATTCGACGGGTAAATATAGATTTATTATTTTATGTGTCAAACGATGAAATGCATGAATAAAAAAATCGATAATTTATGAAATTCGTCTTTTTCTTATAAAAGTTGGAATCAAAGTCGGCATAATTTTAAAACATTTCTAATTCTTAACAATCTGACATTAAAAATATGCATATGTCTCTTTTTACAGATTGAAAGAACTTCTCGAGGATGTGGAACCATTCATAGATGATCAGGAAGTAATCGATGATTTACGTACAATAATCACGACATTGGAGACAATGGAGATCTTCAAAAATCTGGGATTGCTGGATATGAAATGTATTGAATTCAAATTAAAATTTCATTAGGTTACGCGACGATTTTTCTTCTAGCTAACAATCTACATTTTACAGACGTTGTTAAAGAAATGTTCGACAATTGGGATTTCGTGCGATCGTACCTAATCGGCAGAATTGGTATTACCAACGAGAATGCTCTCACCTTAGGCGAAGCCAAGATAGATATGATTTCAGTCTTCATGAAAGAACGCGGTATCGTTAGTTTGAAAGATACCATATGCTCACCCGAGAAGCTTAACGATATGTTGCACTTCAACGACACTCTTGTGACTGCCGAAGAAGTTAGCACCGCGCTCTGCCAATTGGAGGATTCCCAAACGCAAAATATCGCTATTACATTGATGAAGAACTTGAACTTCGATTATATTTTCAGAAATGTAATTATAATTATTTTCTTATTTATTTATAGTCTTATAGTTATAGTCTTATAGTTATAGTCTTATTTATCGATTTTAAATACGACAAAGATTTGGACAAATGTTTTTTTTCGTTTCAGTTAATGAGCGCTAATGTAAAAAGTATATTGGCTAACGCAAATTTAACTGAGACCGAAGGGAAAGTTATATTGGACAATCTTGGCGTTGCTGCGGAATTATTTCCATTCTTCAAAGACAAGTTATCGGCAGGCTTTTCTTTTGGAAATGAAATAGAAGAAAGTGACACAGAAGAAGTAGATGAAGTGCAAGCCAGTAAGTCGTGTTTAATATAAAAATCGGCATGATCTTTAAGTTCTAATTTAAACTCAATTTACACCAAATTTTGTAAATTTTCTAGATTCGCAATTTTTAAAAGACTCTAGCAAATTGCTTTGTGGCAAAGCATTGATCCAAGACGAGGGACAAGTTTACAAAATTATTGCTACTTTAAAAGACAGCAATAAAGCATCCGACCAGAAGGAACTCGAGTCTTTGCCAAGTAAGATATAAGTGAAAATAACGGAATTTAATCATTAAATAAAACGATTTAATGTTAAAAAATGATTTTTTAAAATTTCAGATAACGGCTGTAGAGATACGTATAAAACTGTTCTCACTATACCCGGCGGAAAGATCGTCTGGTCATACGTTAAGCCTTTGTTACGTGGACAGATTCTTTATGCACCTAATACTACCGTGATCTCCGAGGTCATGGCATTGGCGAATGAAACTTTTGTGCAGATGGAACACTTCAGCGTGCTGCTAAACAGTGTCGAGAAGTCTCTCAAGTCTCTGGCCAATCTTACAGAGATGGACGATACTTTGAAGGAATTACAGAGTCTAATGTCCTCCGACGTCATGAAGGTTGCGATCAAGTCGTTGGGCGGTGGCAATTTCGAAGGTATTATTTATACTTCAAGCTTGAAGCTTTCATTTTTAAAATAAACTTAAAAATTGTGTTAAAATTTAAACAAACGTTTCTTCATTATCTCAAAAATATTGTTGTCGTGTAGGCGATTTTTCCGAGTTGAATCTCAGCGAGATCGCATGGAAGCTGAAAAAATCGAAAAAACTGATTTCAATGATCGGCATGTTAAACGATATGATGGGATGCGTGCTGATAAACAGAACAAGAGGATTCTCCACGGAAGAGGAACTGGAAGAAGCGGCCAGCCGCTTAACTGATACGAACGAGTTTCTAGCCGGGGTGATCTTTTTGGACAATGATTCTTCGCACCTAGCAAAAAGATCTCTGGATTACGAATTACCGGACAATATCACCTATAAGATCCGCATGGACGTGGACTCCGTGCCGTCTACTAAAGAACTGAAGAATCAATTTTGGACTCCCGGGCCGGAAAGCAGCTTCTTCGAGCATCTTAGATATCTTCGTGGTTTCATTCAACTTCAGGACTCTGTCGATCGTGCGATCGTGAAAGTGAAAACACGAAGATACGATCTCAATTGGAGGACAGTGACGCAACAGATGCCTTATCCGTGTTGGACAGACATACCGTGAGTAAAATCTATATTCGGTGATAAGAATCTTGTAACTGTCGAGACATGGATAAATCCATTAGAAACTATAATGTCATCTTTCATTTCACTATTAATTATTTTCAATTTATTAACAAGGGAAATGAATGTTATAGATTCGAAACGATACTTTACGAAAGTCAAATTTTGCAAGTATGCTTCTTCGTCGGGTTAATGATGTGTGTTGGAACGGCCGTCAGACATATCGTTTGGGAAAGAGAATCACAAAATTCTATGGTACGATTGTTAATGTAATGTTAATGTAAAGTCTGTTTTAAATTATCTACAATTTGCATCAAAGTTTAAGATAGAATTTATAATCTTATGTATCGTGCAATACGAAAGATATTTCTGAGAAATTAAAAAATCATACAAAAAATTATAAATAGAATTCTATCTTGACATTCGATACGAATTATAGAGAATCGATTAAAGTGGAATCGATTAAACTCTACAGAATCGTTAATTTTTCACTGAGAAATACGATGCTAGAATTATCCATCCCTCGCAACTAATCTTTCAGGTAATGAGCGTAATGGGATTAAAACCTTGGCGAAATACTCTGGCTTGGTTCATCACATCATTCATAGAGGTGACGATTGCGATGATCACCGTTTCTATAATTTTACTGGTCGGAAAAATCATTCCACGATCGAATCCTCTCGTGGTGTATATTTTACTTTTCGATTACACCTTCTCCACAGTAACTTTCTGGTAGGTAATTATTTCAAGAGTTTCGTCGTGCGACTGCATTCGGACGCGCAATTCTGGAGTTAACTATTATAAATCTTAATCACATTTCAGCTACATGATCTCGACGATGTTTAACTCCGCCAGTTTCTCCGCTGTTACCACGGTCATCATGTTCCTGCTAACTTACATACCGTACATCACTATTATCTCCTTGGAGTCGATGTTATATGTAATCGGATTCGGATACAAATTCCTACTCGTGAGTCGATCTAGCAATCTAATTATATTTAATTTTATAAATTGAAAATGCAACTAAAAATATTGCGGCAATCGACCGTGCGATACTAATATCAAATTATACGCTGGATAGATGATTCGTTCTGTCATTGAGAATGTCGTGAAATGATTTATTTTTCAGTGCCTGAGCATGTCAACCAGCTTCTCTTACGCATGGCTGTTCATAATACGAAAAGAAATTCAAGGCGTTGGTCTATCTTGGTCAAACATATGGGAGGAATCAAGTCTTAATGATACAATGACTTTTGGAATGACGTTGATACTGATCGCTTTCGACGGTTGTCTGTACGCTGTGATCGGTTATCTCATCACTAGATACACTAATTCAGGTACAAATCCGACGAATCCTCTATCTACGGTTGAAGATAATTCTGGTGTTAAGAGTGACTAGTAGAGATTGGCTAACACTAACACTGTTTTTCTTCCTCATTTTGTTTGTACAAAACCGAACGTGATCGATAATCGCGCGATTCTTTATACATATAAAATTAATTTTATTAACGACATAATTTTTCACAGAGTTTTTAATCTTATTGGTGTAGATATATCTCAGAATTATAGTATGTGTGTTTCAATATTTGTTTCGTCGATAACAATTATTAAAATCGTCGGAGCTATACGGTAGAATTATTTATAAAAATTCATTAATTATAACAGTGATTATAATTATTTGTTTTTAAAAAAAGTTACGGAAAGATTAATTAGCTTTTAATTTATGACAATATAATACAAATAATACAAAAGTTATTTCATAAAGTGTTAATTTAAATATAAATAACACACTTGATTAATTATTGAAGGTCGATAATTAATTTCATTAATTATTTTAATTACTCAAACATTTTATAAAGTTAATTATTTTCCGTTTAAAATAATTTTATAATATTATTCATGAAAAAATATTCTAACGCATCTCTTCCGTGTAGCTCTCATAAAAAAATAATGATAAAATTACGCCTACACCATTCTGTAGTATCATATTTTAACAAATTTGCACATGTACATTTCGTGATACTCTCATATTTGCGAGAGTATAATCACGAGATGCATTTCCGAAAAAAGTCCAGGAATACGGATCCGACGTGACCAGAGAAGTCGCGTTGTTTAAAAGAATATTCAATGAAGAGACCTGGTGAGTTATCTGCGAAACGGACGAGCATTACGATAATTTTCCAGGTAGGGGCTTTCAGGATTTGAGGTCCCGTAGCTTATGGTGGGCCGACACACGCTCTCTCTATAGCAGGCCGAGCTACCTCGCCTTCATCAACAACCTCTATTTCACTAACGACGTTCTTCATTCCTCAACCGCTTACCAAGGTATCACACTCTTCTCTGTGCACACGCATGTCACAAAAGTTTGTTCTCAGCTTGCTTCTTAGGTTGCTGACGATGAGCTCGTCGAGTCATGTCGACTGACACGAAAGGCAGGGGTAAAAAGAACGTTTTGATAGACATAAACTGTTAAATTTCATTCTTGCGATAGCGGTGGAAATTATGGTATTTATAATAATCTAAAAATTTCTGTGAAAATTTTGTCGAGAAAATTATTTATTTCTGAGAAAAGAGTGACGATATCGTTTGTATTTTAACATTACGAAAGTTAATTTTTTTACAGCTGCAATTATGTTTGTTCTTTTTATTCTTGTTATAAATATATATGTCGGCATCATGCTTTTTATATTTTCTTGCATCTCAGGTCGCTTTCATACTCGGTGTGGTGTTTAATTGTAAGTATGTATATAAATGCAATCACATCTGTGCAAGTACGTCTGAATGTTGCATATTTTTCGATTTTCTTTCCAGCTCTATTTCATTATATTTTTTCGCAAGTATTTTAAGATCAGGTGATCGTTTGTATATTCTGTATCAATTGTATTTCTTATCTTTGAAAGGTTTATACGATATCTGTACGTATTGCACGCGTCGCATGGTTTTTTTATGTAATTTAAATAAGAAGAAGCATTGTATTTGTTCCCAAATTCGATTGAAGGTATCGGAATTAAGAGAGATATTTACACTTGTTGGTATGTATATGGAGTTGCTATTTCTTTGAAAATAATTTTTAAACTCGCTTTTTTAATGGTGTTACCGCGAAATTGGCAAGAGCTTGCTTTTGGTTATGCAGGTATTATTATCACAGATTTAATGTAAAAACAAATTGGCTTTTGTTGCGGAATGTATAGATGACGACAGCGATCTCAGCAACTTGACAGTCACAGAGAAGCAAATCGGCGTGAAATTCGAGGGTGTCAAAAAGATCTACCATGCCGAACAAGGTGATATCATTGCCGTAGATGACTTCACTTTAAAGCTCTGCGAGGGTGAAGTAACAAGTCTGCTTGGAAGAAATGGCGCAGGAAAGACTACTATTATGTATGTTAATTATGATAACATACTATTATGTACGTTATCGTTTTTCGAATTTGAATGAGTATTTTTAATATACTTTGGTATGTCTTAAAATTGAGCAATTCGATAACACGCTAATCGCTCGAAATCTGTCAATTTTGCGTCCCCATTACAGTAAGATGCTAACGGGAATGCTGGCACCAACCAATGGCGAAATTTGGTTAAATGGCAAGGAAGGTTGCAAGCCCGATATAGGAGTGTGTCCGCAGGAGAACGTGCTCATCGGAACTCTGACGCCGAGAGAGCATATGATCTTTTACTGGAAACTGAAGAGACCTTACGACAGTAATGATATTATGCTGAAGAACCTTAACGAGTAAGATATAAAATTAAAAAGAATCTTTCAATTTTTTTCTTCGCCTAACATAATTTCGTTGCGCATTATTGAAAAAAAAACACTTTTTTTTCTTCTTTTAACTTTTCTAGAAAATCTGAGACGATCTATCAATTAGAGATCAATATTACAAGTTCCTTTATTTTTTTTTTTACAGAATGCTAACCTCGTTGGAACTCGGACGCCAAGAACTCGAGCCTGTTTCGCGTTTGTCAGGTGGTACACGACGGAGGCTCTGCGTGGCCCTAGCCTTCCTCGGTTCGCCACGTTTGGTGATCCTGGACGAGCCCGGCGCCGGTGTGGATCCTGCGGCCCGACGACGGATCTGGCGACTAATTGACCAACACAGGATTGGCCGGACCGTGCTCCTCTCAACTCACCATCTCGACGAGGCCGACATGCTGAGCGACACGGTTGTGGTGATGCACAAAGGGAAGATCTTATGCACTGGCTCGCCATTGTCCTTGAAAATGACGTATGGCAAGGGATACAGACTGAACGTGTCTTTCCCATCCGATCACTATGCCAATGGAGAGGCAGGAATAGGAGGGATAGCAGAGACAGTCGAGAAAAAGAACTTGAAGGCTCTTCGAACCATGATCGAGGAAATTATACCGAACACCATGATAAATAAGGTCTCCGAGTCAGAGGTCACCGTAACGCTGCCTTTTCAGGGAAAAAATGGCATTAATAATGAGTAAATGTCTGAAACATTAAGTCGTTAAGAACGCGTCGCTGAGAATTAATTAATCAAGTTATATTTTTTTTTCGCATATTATTTGTATAAAAGAACTCATAAACATAAGCATACGTGACGTCGCGAGATTTAAGAAGAAAGTATTAGATAAACTTTGCCTATTGCACAATGATTTATGCTTGTAACTTTCATACTATCTTCGTAAATATTTGACATTTCAAGTCTCATGATTTATCTTATTCTTAGAAGAAATCGTTACAATCATACTCAAGACAAAATTGATTAAACACCTACGTTTGCGTTTGAGTAAAGCCAGAGATGTTTCAGCATCGCGCAAGTGGCGAAAGCGCTGGAAGACAACCATAAGCTCTTGGGATTCTCGCATTTCTCATTGGAGTGCGACACTCTGGAAAGAGTCTTCTTGGATCTTTGCGCGCGAGCAGACAACGAATCGAGTACTATCAAAGCGAGTCAAGATAGCATCATTAATGTGGAGCACGTCGGTAAGAAATGTTTTACGTGTATGCTGCGTGGCTTGCATAAAATCCACCTTCTTAATTAAAAGCTCTATTTAACCTTTCATTATTTAGATTTTTAAAGAATTAAAAAAATAAAAAGAAAAGGATTATGAAAAAGTTAAAACTAAAATAAATAATGAATCTATAATTTTTTGAAAATGCAAAACTTAGAAATTAATTAATTAAAATAACGTTATAATATATTTGAAGAGAAGAAAATGGAAATAAAATAACAATAAAATTATTAATTATTACATCACATAAAGATTGTGCCATTCAAAATTACAAAATCACTTTTGTATATTCAGTTAAGTATAATATATCCAGATTAAAACAAATTAAATTTATTATTTTACAAAGAAAGAAATTTAATTTAAATATCAATCAATTGTATGTAAATTTATAGAAAAAAATGAAAGTTTTTGGTTTGCGCAGAAGTGCCCATACCAGATGACAGCACTGATTTAATTACCGATACGGTACTGAAACCCTCGATAATTCGACAAACGAAAGCCATATTAAAAAAAAGACTATGGCATTTTATGAGAGACTGGAAAGCATCGTTAGCAGCACTCATTTTACCAACCTTGATTGTTGCAATCGCTATGGGATTTTCTCTGATACGGCCACCGTCAGAGGACGAGCCGGCCCTGACTTTAACTCCCAAACTTTATGACACTCATTCGACTTATTTCTACAGGTAGAAAAAAATTTAATAAAAAGATTTTAATTAAAAAAGAAAAACATAAAGGAGCGTGATAAAAATCTCATTGAGTGAAAATATATCAATTGTACGATTTGCTATTTATATTTCTGCAAATTAGAGCTTTAAGTTCAATCAAATAGACTTAAGTTAAACATTCATTTTATATTTTTAATATTTTTTAATATTTTGTCTTGCAGTATCGATAATAATGACCCGTTCTTACAACATGTATCTATGCAACTACACGATCGCTTCGGAGATGATTATGCTGGTGCATGGCAAACTTTACCTAATGTACTAACGAGTGATAATTATTTCAAATTTTATGACTTTAAACAAATTTAAATTATGAACAACGCATTTATCTCAAATAATTCGTAGGATACCGGAACTTGCGAATGTCTAGACGGTCAACAAACTTGCCGAGGTGTCTCTAAAGCCGTTGAAGGTCTTCTTCAAACCCTACCGGGTCGACCTACTCTGGATTGGATAGTCTCAACGCATCACGAATATATAGAGAAACGGTAAATTTCGCATTAAGACGAACTTAGATATCGAGATTCGATCGAAATTTTTTGAACAAACAACAAACTTGTAGATACGGCGGTTGGTCTCTGTCGCACATCAAGGAAGACCCCCTTTTTATCGTTTGGTATAATAACAAAGGTCACCATTCGATGGCGGCGTACCTGAATGCTCTCAACGAGGCAATCCTGCGAGCATTCGGGGTGCAAGGACACTTAACCACACTCAATCAGCCCTTAAAGCTATCGAGCGAGCAACTGAATCGACAGTCACTGTAAGCATTACCTCTAATGTCGCGACAAATCACCGTTCGAAAATTTTTGTTGAAGATATTTCTTATCGCAATCATTACATGAGGGATTAATTAATTATAAAATTTGATGTGATGGGACACAGGCGACGTTCTTCAAATAGATAAACGAAGACGCTTTTGAAGCAAAAGGATCGAGACGAATGAAACATCTTGGCATAGAGGATTGCGTTTACTTTTAATTAACGTACCGCATCATTCGGTATTCCGACAGCTCGCCGCGCTCGGGGCGCATGTTCCAACGTTACATTGCAAAATTCTACTTGTATCATCAAATCACTAACGATACTACTTTTCTTTGCTTTTCATGTTTAAAATTAAGAATCGAATACGTGTACGTATATTGCAGAAGATATATTCACACAATTGCTTCCTCTTAAATTTTTACAGCAGTTGGATTATATTGTTTAAACGTCATTTCAGAGACATCAGAAATTTTATCTTGTTATCTTTTATTTCTTCAGAGTGCAACATGTGTTGGACGTCGGTGTGGCGATGATACTTATGATAGCTTTTAGTTTGGTTGGAGCTCAAGGAACGAAGGAGATAGTCAGAGAACGATTATCAGAGGAGAAGAGAATACTTTACTTAGCTGGAGTTCATCCTAACACGTATTGGTCGGCAGTTTTAACTTGGGATTATATAGTGAGTTATTAGGGAAAAGAATGCAAAAATTTTTTCAATATGTTAAAAGCCGTCTTTTAATACGATTATTAATATTTCTTTTAGATGTTCATTTGTTCTGTCTGCTTAGCATTGATTGTTTTCAAGATCTTTGGTTTGCCAGCCTACGTTGCGAGAGATAATCTGGCCGGTGTCTTTGCCTTGTTAATTGCTTTCGCGTAAATATTTACGTTTAATTGTTTGCTCGTCAATAAAATCGACGTAACGTAAATATCTATAAAATATTCATTTTTTTTAGATGGGCAGCGTTACCGTTCTCACATCTAGTTGAAAAAGCATTCACCGACTCGAGTCTGTCCAACGTGGTGCTCTTCTGCGTAAATACCTTTATAGGCGTGTTTTGCCTAGCGACTATTTTAATCCTCGACATCGTCGGCAAAAGTAAAACGGCCGAAGACGTGAGAAACACTCTGCATTATATTCTAATGATCTTCCCGCAATATGCATTTGGTGACGGGTTACTTCAGATCACGACAAACGAGATTACCGCCGAATTGATGGAAAGATTTCACATGGACACTTACAAGTCTCCTCTTGGCTGGGATCTTCTCGGCTACCATCATATCTACCTATTTGTAATCGGTACGATTCTGTACGTGGTGAATCTGATAATCGAGTGTCGAATGCTGCCCAATCTGACGAGACAGAAGATCGCTTACGAGACGGTGCAGGAAGACGATGATGTTGCCAGGGAGAGACTAAGAGTCGAGGCTGGGATGGTCGATGATACCCTGAAGACTGTGAACCTGAGGAAGGAATACAAGAGCGTGTACGGAACAAATGTCGCTGTGCAAAATTTAAGTTTCGGTGTACAGGCCGGAAAGTGTTTCGGTCTCCTGGGGGTGAACGGGGCGGGAAAAAGCTCGACGTTCAAGATGCTGACAACGGAAATCATTCCTACGGCTGGGAAGATTATTCTGAAGGGAAAAGAGATTGGCGCGGGACCATTGTGCAATGGCGAAGTTGGCTATTGCCCTCAGAGTGATGCCCTTAATCCTTTCCTTACACCTCACCAATGTTTAACGATTCATGGTGAAGTTTGTGGGATGAGCAATATTTCTAAGGTAGATACGTATAAGAAGAAATATATGTGCAAAGGATTAAAACTTGACTTATCTCTCTCTTGATCAAACCTTGATAGATTTTTTAAAATTTATGTCTCTTTTATTTACGTTTATTTTAGAGAGAATTTTATTGCATTATGTTTTAGAAGAGAAGCATTATTGAAAATATTCTTGTAAATTCTTCTACAAATTCTTTTGTCTCAGAGTTGCAGAAGTTTTAAGAATAAAATTTGCAGAGGCAAAGGCTCGGAATTGAAATACCAGGGATTTCATTTATTATTTCAGGTTGTGGAGACAACGCTGAAGAGGTTCGATCTACTCAAATATGCTCATCGAAAGGTCTCTGCTCTCAGCGGCGGTAACAAAAGGAAGCTATGCGCCGCAATAAGCGTCATGGCTCCTGCCACAGTAATTCTTATGGACGAGCCCACGAGGTACTTCGCATAATTTTACGATCACGTTAAACGATTGTTAAACTCATGCAAGAGTCATTTAATTCTGTTAATTTTGTTATTCACTCATGTGCATTTTAGCGGAATGGATCCCGCCACGAAGGTTTTCGTAACTAGAGCCGTGAGACAAGTGACAAGGAGTCAAGGATGCGTCATATTAACTTCACACAGCGTCGCTGAAGTCGAAAACCTTTGCACGAGGGTAGGCATCCTCGCCAAAGCCGGTCTCAGATGTATAGGAACGCCGCAACATTTGAAGCACAAGTAAGATTACATCGAACTTCCTTTTTCGTAGAATAGCGCGTCTCTTTTAACCCCGGATATTTCCCAGCAGACTCATAAACCGTACATAGGAAGCTCGGCGCTTTTATCAGTTCTGATTTTCCGTTCCTGTTTGCAATACTTTTCTCTGATCCGACCGGAGAACTTACGGATCCTTACGGTCTCGCAGCTTACCGAATATATTCTTCAATTGAAATCTCTTATCTTTATATCATCTCATCTTGTTGAATAATCCTCTTGAGAGAAATAAGACGATACAGTGAAAGAGTGGAATGGGAAAGAGCTGGTAGTTTGTGGTTCATTAGATCCTCGGTATGAGGTCGCTGACTTAAATCCACAAATATTTTCTCCTCAGCATTTTAATAATAAAAAAATTTTAAGGAGCTGCCATAATGCATTTTCATTAGACCGGAGAATTTAATTAAATTCAAGACTTCTCACGATACTCTAAAAAGATTAAGCCCTTTGCAGATTTTGTTTTCTTAGTCGAAAAACAGAATAACAAAAATGAATCAGACTCGACGTTATCAATAATGTGATAACAAAGCCAGCCTTTCTGGTTAGTCTGACTGAAATCGATGAAATGTGTACGAAAGAATCTATATTAAACGCGCCATGATTTATTCGAGATAATAACGTAGCACGCGATAAATATTTAACTGCTAAGATCCTAAAGTGCCGTCGGAAAGGGTCTCGGAGTCATTCTTTCACCTCTTTACCGTACCGATTCTTCCTTTCCCGCAATGTCTCTCGCCATCGAGGGTAAAATTTACGATATGGTCCTGTCTACGTTAGCAGCCTATCCTGCAATCCGCTCTCGGATGTTGCGGAGAGTACGTTGAATGATAAAGAATAGCGAATGCACTTTGTTACAGTATGGAAAGCGCAGTAAAAGCTGATCCCCTATCTGTGTCCTTTGTCCCGACCGAGTTTGAAATATAGATCCGCGTCCTTCGCGATCCAGCGCAACAAGAAAGTGAATAAATCGTGAATTTAAGAATGCTAATAAAACCGATTTCTCTCTCATGATTCTTGCGATCTTGCAATACATTCTTCCACTTCAGAATAACTTTTGCATCACTGCTTCTTTATGCGCCATTATCATAGTTAATTCAAGTGTCATTTGACCGGCGCGGCGTCGAGAACTCACGTCGAAAACTGTAGAACCAATTTGACTTTTAGATTCGGCGAAGGATACGTCGCCTTCCTGAGATTCGGCCAGCCAGTTTCCGCCACGGATCTTAGGAGGGTTATCCAGAAATATCTGCCACAGGCGATGATCTCTTCGCGGCAAGCAACGGCTGCTCGGCTTTTGCTACCACGCAGTCAGGACGTGGCGCTCAGCGTGAGCTTCAGCATGCTCAAGCTCCTGGCGGAGGAGCTTAAGGCCACCGACTACACACTCACACAGAGCTCACTGGATCAGGTCAGTGAATCCAATTCAGCGATACAGCGTTTCGTGGATTCTTATCAATTTTGATTTTCAAATGTTCCGTCTCCCGTGAAGTTACGCGACGTATTATTTCGTACGTGCTCCCGGCATTGAAGCGATATTACCGTACGTGAAATTACATCGACGTCGAGCTCCGCATATATTATCGTCTCCGGAACCGCGAGTACGCGACAGTCTAAAGTATTTAAGATACCAGCCGAGGGTTTAGAATCGGCAGTATTTAATTCTCGCAACGTGACCTTCGGGTAAAGATCCGGCGGTGAATACGCGTCGGTGGCGCGATATTCTGAGGGCTTGTCTTGAGCAGATGATGCACCGCCGGCGCGTAGCGCCTCCTCCTGTCGTCCAAAGACGATCCGCCGTTTTCGTCCCACCGATCCTGACGGATATTAATGGATCCGCCGTCCCGTAGTTCGCTTACATACACCCCCGCGATGGTTTACAAGCTGCAGAGAGGCGGGAAACTCGCCCACACCGGCTGCCTCTAAGCTCGCCTAAATGCTTTCCGGGTAGTTATAACACGCGGTACCGACCCTTTCCTTCCCCGCCCTGCGAAAACTGTTGTTAATTAACCGCTCCCCCTTCCTCCCTCCCTCCCTCTCTTCAAAATAATTCACCATCTGAATAATGAAGCCTGAATCTTGCCGAAATTGCCAAGTATAAATCTTATGCACACGATACGCTATCCCGCGTTCCGCCTGCATTCGAAGCCCGTGCGCGTCGTGTGTCGCAATGACGATTGTCTTTCACGTCGCTTCAATTGCGAGCGGATTGCAAGCGTTTCTCGGTAAATGCATATTGTTGGCGCATGCAAGTCAGCGCGATGTAAATGCATGTCAAAGCGCCCGAGTCCCTTCCCGCGCGCATTTCTCCGAGTCGCGTATTTAACGTTATTATTCGCTCGCGAATACGTCGGGACACGATGCAATTGAAGTGCAATTACATTAACTGCAATCAAATTAAAATCACGTGACGCGCCGGTAGCTTTCTTTTATGCTTACGCCATGCGTTATCATGCGCGAAGAATTTTTTGCCGACCCGTTCGAATCTGTCCTCACGCGTGTCATTCCGGTAAATCCAAAGGTACCGGCTAGCTGCAGCTACGCTTGTACGAAATTGCACGGACGGGCTGTCCTATCTTTCTCTCTCTCTCTCTCTCTCTCTCTCTCTCTCTCTCTCTCCGCGTGATATCCGTAAACTTACGCGCGCATGACGGTCCGCTTTTTTTTCGCGCATAAAGCTCCCGCGTTTTTACCCGGGGAATAAAATTTTTTAAAAGCGACGCAACTGTCATGTAATTGAGTGGCCCGTGTGTCCAACTTAGGAACAAATTATGTCCAATGTGTCCGTATGTCGCGGCGCCAGGAGAGGATGTATTTGCACGCGAAGGATGCATGCAGCAGCCGGACTGAGCTGAAATTTGCATTTTGCGTGGCCTTCCTCCGTCTTACCGCCGAACTTCCGCCGCTTTTCGCGACTCTTTGTGAAATTCACCGCGCGCAAAGAGACCACATTTGCATAAGCTGATTAATAAAGAAAAATTTTAATTTTGAGGGTAATTAAAAAACTTCTTACATATATATCTTCATAGCTCGCACGAAGACGTTTAGCTTTAATTAACACCTAACGCCCCCCCCCCGAACACGGGGTAACGTCACGGTATTTCATTATTAATTATTTTTTGCAAATTGTGTGCGCCGCATCCGAACGGATAAAATCTGAAAATTGCGAAAAATTCTAGTTGCGCGAGTTGCACGAAGAGAATTCATGCGTGATATTAGCTTTAAAAAAAAATGGTCATTACGACGATGCATAAAGCTTGCAATCTCCTTGCTGTTTTTTTCCCCCTCAAATTCAGGTCTTGTGTAAAGCGTCGTCCGGCTGAGAATAATGAAACGGGATTTAAAATAAAACTTTACAGCAAGAGAACGATGTTTTATATTTACGCTGTAAAACTATTCACGGTTGTCTCCTATCTACCCCGCTTTACACACAGCAGAGTCTATTTCGCTCACCTGTCGTAAAGGGAAAGTGCACTTTATTGTTGAATATACGAATGATTAGGAATTTATTGCGTCGCCGTTGCCGACACGCAAAAATACTCCTCGCGGAATAACATGAAGTCATGAAGCGGAATTAACGATAAAGATCTTTTTTTTACTAGTTTCGTAACTTTTTCTCAACAATACATCATTCAGTGTTTCGCGACAGTTGCGAGCAATGAACATAAATCACGCAACGGCAAAACCGTCGGTTCGGTATACGGGTATGCAGATCTCACGGTCTCGAAAAGTGTGCACGATCCATTTTCTATCCTTCATCACAGTTCTACGGCATCGGAAAATTCTAAGAAGCGGTTGCAGATCGAAATAAACCGTCGGCGCTTGAGGAAAGACGGGAATTGAAATCGTTGCGTTGAGTGATCGATCGATCGATCCCGATCAACAAGGTGCGATTTAATTTTCGTGAAACGAGAAACGTGAACTGCAGCAAAAAATGCCTTTCGAAAAATTTACTTCTCTCCTAGACATTTCACTTAACGCGACTGTTGTTATAAATTATTATTCGCGTTATTAAAAATTCAGACAAAATAAATTTCATAGATCCAATAGAATCCATTAGAAGACTGTGATAAGGACGCTCGCGAATAAAATATCAATATCCACTGAGAGAGTGAAGTAAAACGTGCGAAAAATTCAAGAGGAGCGTTCATCGAATGCGATGAATAATGGGAGCTTAATTGATCACTTATAAGACGGCGCGTTGGTAAAGTGAGAGAAATTCAGTACTTGAAACGAGAAGTGGTTTTATGGAACCTTTTTGTCATCAGAAATAGAATCGCTTTTCGACCAATAATGCGAACGATCTATCAACCCGTGACGTTTCGCAATTTCTACGTAATTGGTTCATTCTGAAAATATTGACGCATGCGACAATTTACCGCGCAATTGCATTTCGTTTCTCTCGAATTCGGAAAGCTCTTTCGGGATTATCATTGCTAATTGTTATTAGCGAAAAGGAAGTTTACGTTCACCATTTCCGCGTCGGAAAACACCGTCATCTGTCCTCTCTTGGGCGTATTTAAATCGTCGTTAAATACAAACTTGTGTCACGTATTCATCCCTACTTCTTGAAACTTGGTCCACGCGAACATTAAGGGCTGCCATGAACCCCGTTGTTTTGTAAGCTTCTAGAGTAACGACAATAGCAACAGCTCAAGTTAGCTGTTCGGAATATAAATTAAGTCCTGAGTGCGGTAGTAAACTGGGTCGGGCCGAATCTAACAATAAGAACTTCTAGATTACCGCAACGCCAACGGAAAACGATCTACGTGAAGTCTTTTTCTAAGGATCTCGTGAGACCGCGTGCATTCATTCTTCGGAAAATCAAGGTCATGTAACACAATTGATATCTACTATTAAAAATTACCAATGTAAATTATATTTGGAAGCTAAAGTTAGAAAGCAGCAGATTACGAAATATTAATAACATACATTATTTTCCATTTTATCCATCAAGAAATTGACTAAATGTAATATTTCAGAAGTAATTACGCATTTTAAAATTTCATTCAAATAATACCAATGCATTTCATTGTACTGCTAACAGTATCTAACAACTTTTTTCAATTTAGGCGTTCAATTTATTTCTCGTTTAACAATAATTACGATACAAGTGAATTTTTAATGTCGAGCTATCTAACAATAGCCAGCTCGCGTATATTTTTCAAGAAAAAGATCGTCCCAAGTTTGCCCGCGGCGTCAGGACATTATGTAAATGCATTTCTCACCGTGACGCAAAGACGGTGCGGCGATCTCGCAAAGTGGAAATTTTTTGCAGTATCGCGGCGTGCTTATATGTAAACCGGGGAGGGCGAACTTGGCCAGTCGGAAAAGTTTCGAGATTTTTATGGGTCTTCGTTGCAAGTAAAGCCCTTCGTCCTGCCGCCCACCGCCCGTCGTTTGCTGTTGCGAGAACGTGTTTCAACACGAAGCACGCACGAAACTGCAACGACGCAACGACGGAAAGTTTGCATCCAGTTCTCGCGGAACTTGAGTTTTCCGACTCATAGTCGCGATAATTGCAGGCACGAGGTTTGATCGGCAAAGCGAAATTGCGCGTTGCATAGAAGTACTGTTGTGCTGCTGCAGACATTCGTTACGAGGAAAAAAAGAAAATTATCCGCCGAAAAGCCGGTATCACGAATAAACTTGTTTTGTCAGTTCACTTTGCCGTTGGAACTTTAATTCCAAAAGGAGGACACGGTCTATTATAAAGTCTAACGCGCACGTGTTAAAATTCTCGTCCAATCTCTTTACAACGGCCGGGTTGATTTCTTTATGATAATTAGTCCGCGGATTATGCGTCACATAGTCTGTTGTGGAATGTGCAGGTTCTGGTGAATTTCTCGGAGGAGCTGGACGACGAGACCATCGACGCGGCTGTCTTTGGCCAGGGCAGCCGGAACAGTATACCGAATATGTACTCCAGCATGGATACCATTCACATGGATACGTTCTGAACTGAACGTGTGTAGTTTAATTAGGCTAAGCTCCAGAAGCCTTTTACTTGAGCTAGACGCGCGAAATTAATTGAAGTTTTACGTTTTCACACGGTAAAGCCTCTCCTGTTCGTCGTATCCTCACGGTGCGCATTTTCGTGGCAATTACTGTGATAGTTTGCTTTTACGTTCAACGCCACGGCAAAACGCGCGATTCACACGAGTTCGAAGAAAAGGAAAGAAGCGTCTTGTGGTTCTTTCCGAGACAAAAAATTTAAATATCCAATCATTTATGCAGTTTGCATTTAAATCGGGTCAAAAAAAAAGAACAAATCTGAAAAATTCACAACGAAAGAGCTCGGTCTTAATCGATCGGATTTAATTTATAAATGTAATATTTTCCTGGCAATTATAATTTAGCAATTCTAGAGTTATTAGTTTCTTTTTAATAGAGTGCAAATGTGTAAGTACGTTTGTAGAGTTAGAAAATTAAGGAAACTGTATAGTAGGCTTTGAGCTATGGATATTCTTTGTTATTGATAGAATGATCGTTCATGACGAGAATCAATGCATGATTTAATTAAAACAATGTATTTACTATATAAAAGTCAGAAAATTGAGTGGTTGGTGAAGGTGATTGAACCAGGAACTTGTTGAACTAACCAGAGGCATTTCGTGTTCCTTTAGAAAATTGTAAGTACACCCAACTGCGCGATCTTCTGTTCCGTGTAAAAAAGAAATCGTATAAAAAGAAAATATATTTTTTGGAGAAAAACCATGTACAAAAAGAGTTGAGTGTACCACGAAAATCAGTAAAATCGATAATTATATTAATTTTGTAACATTTCGAGTAATTGTGACAGTATTCTACAGTATCGCTATAATTATTTTTACAATATTTTTTATTAAATAAGATGTCGATAAATATCGTTGGAATTATTAATATAATTATTAATTACTTAATTAACGGAATATTAAACATGAACACTTTTTCACTTGTCTACTTATCTAATGTCGCTGCCTATATTACAATCAAAATATTTTGTACGACCGATATGCAATTATACATGACAAGTATATTACATAATTAAATATACTCAAGAAATAATTGTATGCCACTCATTGGAGAAATTTATTAAATAATTATTTTAATTTATTAAAATTCTCATCAATTGAGTACGCGCGCATAATATAATTATTCAATGTTACGTTTTTAATTAAAAACGTATAGATATAAGAGTAAATTAATTTTATTGAATGAGAGAAACGATCACACATATATTCGCGTTACGTTTCGTTTTCGTTCATATTTTGCCATCGCCCCGACATTGCAATTTCGAAAACAGAGGATTCCACGGACGACGATACCTCTCCCATCAATTTTCGCCGAAGGCGATTATCGACGAGTACGTTTGACACACCCGAACTGACTGGTTAAATATTGCCGGCGAGAATCGTACCCGTATGTACAAGCCCGGGGCTTTTATTTGTCGCGCTTGACGATGCGACATCGACTCATAGAAACACGAAGATCGATGTTTACACGATCGGGCAAAAATTGAAAGGAGGCGCGACGATAAAGCGCGAGACGATGGAATTTATTGCTGCGAATCGAAGGCAAAGAGCGATCGAAGGGGATGAAAGCGCAAGCTTTCAGAATGGGGTACGTATACGGAGTCGCGAGTTGCCCACACTTCAAATACGAAATTTCAATTGAAATACAGTATCTCATTAATAAGAATGTCGAGATCAAATTATGTCCAGTTAAATTGTTATTAACGATAAAGCAATAGTAAGAAATTTAACGAATAAGTAATTAAAAGTTTCGAAAAAACTCATGACTTTCCGATACATTTCTGAGATTCGCTATGGTATGAAATTTCATTGAAGTTATTTAATATATTTTAATTGTACATTTTCAATTTGAGCATTGCCTAATTATATTGATCAAACGTTTTTCATATGAAATGCGAAGAGTAATAATCGACATACACATTTTTCATGTTCGTGATCATAGTGAATTAATTTCACATATTTATATCATTCGAGACATATAAATTGAAAATGATACTTCACGAAGCGTACTATTGAAACGCATCGAAATTGTTCTTTATTAATTTTTATTCGTGAAAAGAGAGTCGCAGAAACAAGTACCAGAAGTGCGATAATATTTGTATTATCATTATTAATCATATATGGATTTGTAGATTTAATGTGCGAAATGTGACATATTAAATTTGCGGTGGCGACAAATTCATTGACGTTAATATGATCATTATGTTTTATTCAGTAACGATCGAAACGATAGGAAAATGAAAAATGTAAATTACAATTTTGCTAAGATATCAAATATTATTTCAATTCTTATTTCTTTAAAGATACGTATTCTGAATTTTCCATACTGAGAGAAAAGTATAGTTACTTTTGGCCCAACCATAATTTTATAATATTTCTAACACGAAATATGATTAACTTAACTATTTACATATATTAACTATAATTATCATTAAAAATAATATAAAATTGTGGTTGAGGCCAAACATAACTATACTTTTCTCTCAATACAAAATCAAGATTAGAACGTAACTTACCAGTCGGATGGAGAGCACTGTGAATCATTATGCGCCATGTCGGTTTAGGCCGACAATTCAAATAAAATGACTGGCTGTAACGGCTTAGCTCGCTTGAAGAAAATCAGCGTATTTTATGTTATAAGACATTGAATGTTTCATGGTCGGCCTAAGCAATGCTCGCGCTCGCCGCTCACGACGCACACGCTGTTTACGTAAGGTCATCGCGTTATCATTTACCTACAGACGTCCGAGCACGTGGACAGCGGCATGAAGTTGCTCAACAGTGGTCCGAGGGACGCGTAGCTTCAGTGTTTCGCGCCAGCATACTTTTCGTTAATACTTTACGGAACGTAATATTGTTAAACGATATACGAAACGTAATAATACGAACGATCATCAGAGAGGCTATCGACTCGCGAGAATAATTAATATTTCCAATCAATGATTTGCAAGCGATGAGTCTATCAAAGTGGATATTTTCGGACGGGACATTACTCGTCTTATATAAGACTCGGCGATTGTGAAATAGATAGGAAATAGAAATTACCGTAATATTGTGTAGGAATATGCATCTCACTTGTCGGAAATGCTGCACGAAGCATCTCGTAATTGCCGCGTTTGAGTTATTAGCGTATACATGCGATCGTGATTAAGTGTAAGTGCATTGAAAAAACATGAGAGGAGAGGAAGTTAAGCGTGAATGCAGCGGAAGAACATAAAGAGGAGAGAAGGAGGAGGCGATTCTACTACACGTCGGAAAGGTAAGTGTGCCAAATTATTTATTTATATATAAATTTAAAATGATAAATCTACGAGTGGTTAATTATTCGTCGAACGATTAATTATTAGGACGAAAAAGTACAATTTTAGGAATGAATAGAATAAGAAATAAGCTTGGATTAAAGATGGATTTATGTATCTGAAAGACTGAAACTAGGACAAATTTTCAATTTTTTATATTTAATAAACTAGTAAATACTATTATAGTTTTTTCCTTAATATTTCGAAAAAATTAAAAATATTGTAAAAATATTTTTTAGATACAAGGGATACAGGAAATTACGGTCGTATTTAAAATACGTGCCGTAAAAACATACAACATTTATTCGTCATATTTATAACATAAAAACGTAGATATAAAAAACAATATACAAGAATAAAACAACAAGTAACGATATTTACAGATACATTGTGATCAAAAAACGTGTCGAGGATTTAATGGAAGTATCTCAGACTAGAGGTAAAAAAAAATGTCCATGTCTTTTTAAAAGTCGAAAATGATTAAAAAATCGGTCGATATTCTATTAAATAAGGCAGTCCTAATGTTGTAGAATGCATCGGAATAGTCAACCATTTGATTTCACATTATTATAAACATTCGCGTTTCCTGCAATGTTAAAAATAATGTGAAATCGAGTCGTTCGTTGTACCGATGCACGCAAAAGTATCGTGCGTGCAAACCATTTAAAGCAAATATATTCTCTCACAAATGCTAGCTTTCCGCTTGACGATAGTTCAAATGAAAGTGTGTTATCGTTATTTTACATATTTTCCACGGCATGTGGATCAATGTACGCAGTAAACGTTTTGTACATGTATTTCAGTTTTTTCTACTTGTCACATCAATATCCAATTGCAATAAGCTGCAATGTTCGTACGCAACTTTATAACTTCTGCAAATAATCTTACAATATAATTACTTTAAAATCTTTTTATGCAATTTATGCACCAGTCAGAACGAATCGATGAATGTCTAGATACTCAGACAGCATTTTGTTACATCGTCCTACGACAGAACTAATAAATAAAACACTAGCGAAATTATCAGCGAAAAATAACGATAACTCCATACGATTACTATATCGACTACTTTAAAGCTAATTTTAACGTTTCTTTCTCGATGATTCACTAGAGAATCTTTCTAATGACCCGACCAGCCTCCGCCGCTGAATCCACCCCCGTCTCCGAAACCGCCGTGGCCTAGTTCTAGGTGACCGCCGCCGCCACCACCGTGGCTTAGCTCTAGGTGACCACCGCCGCCGCCACCACCGAAGTCGTGTCCGCCGCCGCCGAAGCCACCACCGCCGCCGCCGTGACCCCCAAGGTCAATAGGATGACCCACCGTGTATCCGAGTACTTCGTACTTATCCTCACCACCGCCGTGGCCGCCGTGGTGTATATGTTTCGTAATCGTATGCGTATGGTGGATAGTCTTGACCTTGTACGGCACGTGGATTACCACGTGGCTACTAAAATATTAAAAATTTCGATCTTGACTTCGAAAGATCGGAAACTGCACGATTAATTTGATTTATCGCGATAAGAAATTATATTTAGAATATTTAGAAGGTTCACTTTCTCACGTTTCTTCGATATCGTCTTAATAAGCTTGAGTTGGAACTTACTGGTGGTGTCCGTGTCCACCGGCGCTGGCTAAGTTAAATAGTGCGACGACTAAAAGAAGTGTCAACTGAAAATAAGATTGTTAATAAAGCTAAATATGCAAAAATAATCCTATCTCATTTTAATCGATTACTATCGAAGAATAAAAGAAATTATTCATGTGCAACGGTCGGCTGACAATACCATGTAATAAAAATGAGTCCTTGTGTATGTAATATTAAGCAATGTGATAATTTGTTGATTCTACAATTTCGAATGACAATTAACTTCATCACAAAAGATATGCCGAGTAGCAGCAATTAAAAAATCCACAAACATCAAGTAACAATTAAAAACACAATAAATAATAAAAATTAGTTCCGGAAACATTATTTTTACACTATAAAAATTTTTAAAAAGAAGCAGATGTTATTTTTTAATTATTCAAATTATAAATACTTCTTACATTGTTCTCCTTAATTAAACGCAGAAATAAAATAAATCCTTTCGATAAACTCCAAAAATTTCAATCAGCACCGATTGTCACCGTTTCACTTCCGTTGCGGTCCAAAATGCGATAAGGACGTCGCCTTGAGACTTACCAAAAAGCACGGTATTAAATCTCGTCGTCCTGTCATTGTTCCGTATTCGGGTAGGACCGGCGAGAGAAAAGGGTCGCTTCCGCCACAGGGCGACGAGGGCGACGGCAGAAACAGTACGAATAATCAAACGGGGAAGCACAATAACGCGAGTTGCTCCTCCAGTCTCGATCTGACGACCATCGTGAATAGGCGTGCCGCTTATATATATACGTACGTGATAGAGAAGCCGGATAAGAATGAAAGGGAGCATTTTGCCACCCGTGTACGCCGCACTCGTGAAAGGAGTCGCCTAATAGCCTTCCCATGGCAAAAAGTCACCCGATCGCGGCGGAACAGAGGGGGGCCGCGAGCGCCGGTGGCGTATTTCGCCTTCCTCCCTCGCCACGCTCGCCGCTTTTGTACATTTCCTCGTTTTCGATTAAATCCCTCGCGGTGAGCCATTCCGCCTAATGAAAGGCAGACGCCAGGTGAACGGCCAAGATCAAGATCGCGATCGTGACTCGTGCACGCGGGCAGGCGGACGGACGCAAGTTTTCGTCCGTTTTCACTAAATCTTACGCGTCCTCACGCGAGAGGAAGCATAATCGTCCTTCCTCCTGACTTAAACCAGGAAGATTTCTCTCCTTTTATCTTTTAATATCACTTTGCATAGTACGTGAGTACGAAATAATTGATTTGTTTAAATTTAATATCATTTTGCATTATCACTTATTTTATTGTATCTTACATGAACATATTTTAATGGTTTGAAGATATCTATATCATAAAGATTTCTTATAAAATTGCAAATATTCATGTAACCACGTATTACATTTTCTAAATAAATCTAACATATATAAATTTAGATGTAACATTTCTTATTCGAAATATTTGAATATTCGAACGTAATTAATAATTACGAAACAAAGAAAATTGTTTTACAGTGTACAACATTACATAAATATTTATTGAAGGTGTCTGTTATATTGGCGTGTAATAATATCTTTTTGCATCTCATCCTAATTATATTTTTTTAAAGAAGTGGAGAAATAATTAAATATTATTTAAATGTGATTAATATTTATAGAAAGGTTGCATGGATGGGTAAGATAGTAACTCTATCTACGTTCTATCCATCTGCATTCTATTTGAAAGTTCAGCAATTGCTGCCATCTGTCAGCAAACTGCTAATACCGATACATACAATTTACAATATTATAATTATATGTTAGAACTGTAAATATTGGAAATTATGTCATAATTGCAGTATATTGTATTTTATGCAAATCACGCATCGCAAAATTTTCTGCATGATAATGTTAAAAATATTTCTGTTAGCTGTCTCACATATAATGTTATTGTTAGTAATTATTACAATATTTATCAGAGCAATTATTCGATAATTATCACATTTGCATTATGTTTTAGTTGTAAATTTTAGTGACAAGCAAACTCAACAGATAATATGAAACAAAAGCGAATACTTTCGTAAAATTTGCACAATACAAGGAGGTACAAATGTATAGATTAATATCTCCGTATAATCGTACAGTTTTTCATTGAAAACTGAGTAATTACCAAAACGCTATATCAGACCCGCAAATTGAAAGTTTAATATTAATTATAAATTTATGTGAAAGTTATAGTAGTATTCTTTAAGATTATCACTTGATAAAAAGTATATTTATGAAAGCAACTCTTGTCTTTTAATCCGATATTTATTTTTTCCTTATTCCTTGTAACATTACATTGTAGAATTTTTAATAAATTTCAAAAACGTAAATGAGTAATATAAAATCATATTTCAATTAAAATTAGATAATTTATAATAAAAAATGTGAATAATGTTGAATGAATTGATTATAGCAATATTTATATAATCATGCGAATATCGTGCAAGTACAATAGTATTTATTTGTTATATTGAAATAACAACGAGTTGAATATAAATCGAAAGTGAAAATCGAATTTAATATTATAAATTTACTCATCGATTTACTTTTACTAACGTCTCCTAAATACTAGAGATGATTTACTAGTAACTTGTCCACTCCCATACTTTCTCTGGCGCATGGCTTCTTAATTTACTTTTTCATACCATTCTCACTAGTTCTTATTAAATTGCTTAAAAAATGTCACACTGACTTTCTATAATGAATAGAAACCGTACTTAACGTATAATGATATACTACAAGAAGTGTGCCATTGTTTCATAATGTAAAACATGTACTACTTTGGCAAGACAAAGGGAATAAATTTGAAAATATAATAAAGAGAAAAATAATACAAGACTGTTTAAAAATTTGCAAGAATTTCTTTGGAAACTTTTACTCCCTTTTTAGATATCTAATTTCCCTGAAACGCGTTATCTGTAATAAAAAATTAGCCTAATCAATCAGACTAAATGTATAATGTATAATTTATGTAAATAAAAAAAAATGAAGAATATGTAAACAGTATAGAAGCAATTGCAAGAAATAAATATTGTATACGGTACTTGTTGAAAGCAATATCGAAAATGTGCACTGTCGGTGGCTAACAAATTACGGAAGCGAGAGGGAATCGTTTCCCCTTCCTGAAGAAGCGCGCCGAGCGGAGCTGATAATGCGGAGGCGCACAAACTACGAGGCGATGACCGGCGACCGTTCACTCTCTGAAATTTGCGCTCACCTTCACAAAACGCGCCCACGGGAGAAAGGGAAACCGATCTTGGCGTGTCCCGTGCAAAACGCGCGCAAGAGCAAATTATACGTGTATGCCGTGCCGCGCGAGACGCCGCGCCGCGCCGCGCTGGCGCTGGAGCGAGAAAACAAAAACGAGTAACACGCGATACGGTTTGATCCTTTTCCTTACAGCTCGCGAGACCATGACAGTGAACTCTCTACTGGAGGAATCCAATCCGGCCAGGGTCGGAGTGAATGTACAGGGTGTTACGTTTCAGTACGTCAACAGTATCGCCCTAGGAAAATGTCACGGATCAGATCGTTTAAGCGAATATCAAATGGCACCATTTCGGGCCCGGACCGGTTTCACCGTCACTCGTGCGCACTGGATGGTGCGGTCAGTTAACTTTGACCACAATTAAGATAAAAAACGGCTACAAGAAAATAAAGAATCGAGTAAAGAGGGTTACTGTTGTCTGACGGTGAAACTGTTGAGTACTGAATATTTTAGAAATCGGAGAAATAAAAGTGCGCTACCAAGAAAAATGATCGAAAAGATATATTTTTTTACTGATTGATGATTTTGGTGAATTGTTAGCAATTTATTCATACGATTTTTATCTGAGATTATAGTGCAATAATCTGAGATGCTGAATAAAATCATAAATATAAATTTTTTTAGTTTACATTTTTATTATTTTCATAAATTTAAAAAATTCAAAGTATTTGCTAATTATATTTCTCCAATAAATTTCTTTAATTTTGCATATCTATAATTTCAAGTGTGTAATAAAAATAGATAAGAGAATACAGAATGATGTATAGAGCTTGTTAATATTGATTGAATAATGCAACATGTGCTTGAGAAAGTGCATTGTGTAGCATATTTATCGATCTTACGAATGGTTATTCACCTTTGTCAATTATATATATAGTATCTCATTGGAAGTCTTATGATCTATTACCAGGAAGTAGTAATTATTTTCGCCGGATATGCGTGCTAAATAATAAAAGTATAATAAAGTTGTTCCGCAAAAAACCTACAAACATAAAATAATAAAAGAAACATAGTAAGAAACACTTGTATACAGACGAAAGAAACCTGAGTTAAACGTATAATTTTGTTTAAGCTATTAAGATATGATTAGTCACATTTAATTTGAAAATATTGGAAATGACACGGAGTCAATAGTTATCACTAGTTGCGTCCATTAGACAATTTATTATGAAACAATTATTATATTTAATTTAAACATTTTTTTACTCTGTCTTATGGTAATTCTACATTTTTTAAATACTATAACATACATTTTTATCGTAAAAATATTGAATAATTTCCTCTGCTTTCTGCGAGTACATATATCTTACGTTTTATAGAGATACTAGTATATAATGGTTGTCTAATGGAGTAGCAATGGGAGGTGATTGCAATGTGAAGTACATTATGTTAAGAAAGGAATAAAGTTTATGTTAAAGTATATGTACGCTGTCGGATCATATACTCTTTCTCTCTCTTCATCTCTCTTTCTCTTTCTTTCTCTTCAAGGCGCATTTTACCTGATTTTCTAATAGACCAATTTATGCGTTATTCGTCACAATTTTCCGTTTTAAAACATTAGTACTTGAAGAAACACGGAAGGAAAGATTTGATTTTCTTATCTCGCAGTGAAATTTCCGGAATATTAGGATTTATTGTTAAATTTCCGCCTCTTTTTGTACGAATTTTAATAATTGATTCATTTGTGATTATTAGTTGTATTCAATAAATTTTTCCAAGGATAATATCTATATCATTTTAGAGAAAATTTAATGAGTAGGTATCGATATCAAATCGTACTTAAGATCATGATTTCTGTAAATTTCTATATAAAATAAGATTGTAAATTAAAAACTGTCGAGCTATCAGTGAATATTTGAATATATTCTATTTTGTATATTCAAATTGCAAGTATTTTGTGCATATTTACAAAACTGTAACATTTTCTAAAAATGGAAAATACATGTCCATAGACAACTATCACATTATTTAGTCGAAAGCGTGACTAAAAGCGACTAAAAAATGGCAAGTTGTGGTTATTAATCTTTAGACACATCTTCAGACGCGTTTTGAGGTGCACTGATTCGTGGACCATTGTGTGTAAAGTGTTGCAGTCATGAAAAATTACATTTAACCTTAATCCTTTTTCTCGTTGTATTTATTATGCAAAATAACAATTTGCAGCGTGTTTTTTTTGTTCGATTATTGTAAGATTACTATAATTTGGACTGTAAGTGATATTTCAAATTTCTTTGGGAATAAATAAAAACTTTCTCTTTGTCATTTTTCATTTCATCTCTTTCTTTTTTTCTAGGTTTAAGAAAGTTTAGTCTGAATAAATATGATTATTATTTTCAAAAATTTGATATAATACATATCTTGAAAAAAGTCAATCAATAGCTCTTTATTTGTTGCTGAATTGATTTTCATTATCCTCCGGAAAAGGAGGTAGTACTGATTAGGAAATAGGATGCTATCCAGTTCCCGTTGAAAAAGGCATGAAGCTGGAAACTCGGCCTTGAATTCGATGCAAGAAAGTATAGGAATGTGCGTGAATGAGCTAATTAACGTGCGCCTTTAATAACGCCATTGTCTACAGTGCCCGGCGCGTCGAGAAAGGATCCGTGTATGTGGACCGTAACGGCAATATGAAACTGGTGGTCATTCTTGTCAGTGAAATTTTTATTTTTAATTATATCAAATAGAAATACAGTCGACGATAGGAATATGAATTGGCATTATCGAAAACACGCTATATGTCGTGAATTTTATTTACTTGCAAATTGTCAGAACACAGTTTGTAGATTGTTAGTATGTAATTGCATATTAATTTTAATTTCCAACTTGATTAACGATAATTATTTTTACTTATTAATAAAAATCTAAAATAAGAAGGTAAATGCGTTTGATACAAAAAAACTGAAGAAAAAAATGTATGATCATATCGACTTATAGTCTAATGATTTAATTATTTACACGGTATAAATAATACATGAAATAACTTTTAATAAATGCTTTATCAAACGTAAAAACAACAGATTTTTATCTTTTGTTGCGATTTATTTACGTTACTCGCATAATATTTGAGTTACATTTGGAAATTTATTTTCTATATAGCATAAATAATTTATTGAAAATAATATTATAAAATAAATATTAATGCATAAGAATGAATAAAAATAAAAAGTAACAAAATATGAAAGAGATGTGTGAAATAATGGGATAATATATTAATTTTAATTAATAAGTTGTATTAAAAATTTAAGAATAGGATTCATGTTTGGAAGTTAGAGCGTTAACAAATATAGCAAAATATTAAAATATTTTGTACAAATATTATAAGATATTTTACAAATATTACAATTAAGTTGTAAAAGTTTATATTATTAAAAATAAGAAAACAAATTTTTTTGCATAAATAAAATATATTAAATAATATTCCACGAAATTAGACTTAATATTCATAAAATCGATGGCGCGCGTCGAAAGTGCAACACAGTAAATGTAGAACACTTTCCGTGAGGTCGCATTGCCGGAGTAGTTACATTCTCTTGTTATTTATTATTCGTATTTTGGAAAGCACGCCTTGGGTGCGGCTTATAGATGCATTAACATAACTTTGCGCATCATCTGTAGAATGATCATTAACGATAAAGATTTAATTTCGTTCAAGATAAAGTTTGATAAATTTATAAAAATATTTTATTATTTTGCTATGTTTGTTAACGCTCTAACATCCAAACACGAATCTAATTCTTAAATTCTTAATATAATTTATTAATTAAAATTAATATATTATTCCTTTATTTCACATATACATATGTCTTTCATATTTTGTTACTTTTTGTTTTTATTAATTTTTATACATTAATTTTTATTTTATAATAATTAATTTTTATTAAAGTTTCTTATTC
>VBVR01000526.1:0-47638 GCA_011638315.1 Tetramorium parvispinum | reverse complement strand
ACATGGACATTCCGACATGAAATAGACATAAAACGGATATCCATAGGATATCGTGTGCTGTCTGGGAATAATATTATGGTGATATATCACAATGTTATTGTAATATTTACGTAGTATTTCTGTAATATTGCGAGAAATTCCTTGAGCACTCACTCGTCATTATGGAAATCACTGGCGGATTCTAGGGGGGGTTTTTGGGGTTAAAACCCCCCCCTTCCAAGTTAGAAGAAATCCATTTTATTAGATTAGTTTGAAAAATTTAGATAAAAGGATGCATTAAACCACCGACGAGATATCTCGTCGGTGATTAAATACATTGTGACTAAACTATCCAATGTCCGATATATGATATTCACTATTCAATTAGAGAGTTCGGCTAGAGTCTATAGGAAAGCTCTTGTATGGCATATCGGACGCAATGTGAATTCTTTTGTGATATAATATTTATATATATATATATAATTTATATATATATATATATGTCAATCTGTCTTGTACAAGTTGTATCAAAGCTCGAGCCACTATAGCTTTGCGGTCCTCTAAAGGTTAAAATCTCCCCCATTATCGATGTCAGGATCCGATAGTGCTTTCAGATATTTTATAATTTTGTACTAGTTGGTATTTTTTTATTTCAGATTCGCTGCAATTTTTCAAGAATTTTCAAGAATTACGTTGACTAGACATAATTTTGCTGTAAAATAAATAAGATATCTTATATGATTCAATCTTCTCTGACGGAGAGATTCACGTTTCGTGACGCTTGGTCAAAGAGGCTAAAAGTTTTATTCACTTCGTCTCGCTTGCATGCCAGCGTTTGCCTCGGGTGAGGGTGCTAACTGTCGAAGGGTTACATCCTCGTGGTGGCAAGGAGTCGCGCGCGCGAGGGTGGTGGGAAAAACTGGGGGTGTACGGAAGGCAGGGTATAGAAAGTCCCTCGCTCTGCGGTTTTATGGGTCGTCCAGCTCCATCATGCGCCGTAAAAATACAATAAAACCGCTGTTACACCGTGGAGAACTACCCGTTCTAAACCACTGCGTGCAACGGGCCCTTAAGACGAGAAGAAGACTGGCGGAGACTCTTGGGGAGACGGCCAAAGGCAAAATTGATTCTTTTATGATCGACGAACGCGCGACCCTGAAACCGCGGGATCGCTGCGCGAGCAAACTCATTGGACTTTTACGCGAACACATGCAGATGTAGTCTCTGATATCTTTAATACCTCTTTCAGATCCTTTGAGTCAGATTAATCATTCTCGAATAATTTAAAGAACAGAAATTGCAAACGCAAATGCAAGAGAAATATTAATCTGATTTTAAAGTTACATTTTCGTAAAATAAGTATTCTTCGAAAACTTGAAAGAAAATATTTCTTTTCTGATATTGTGTTTATATTTCAACGAATACAATTTCAACTTTATCTTATGTGGTATTTTCGCCTGTTTTCAGTTTTGTCCCTGAGAAACACGCAAGAAGAAGAGCCGCCAGACCCGCAGCTAATGAGGCTGGATAATATGCTGATCGCCGAGGGGGTTGCTGGACCAGAGAAGGGCGGTGGTGCGGGGGCCGCCGCATCGGCATCCGCGGCAGCTGCGGCCGGTCCACCCGGGCAACCGGACAACGCGATCGAGCATTCGGACTACAGGGCCAAGCTAGCTCAGATTAGGCAAATTTATCACCAAGAACTAGAAAAATACGAGCAGGTTTGTACAAAAAAAAATATCCGACGGCTGTAAATGTATTTAATTTTTATGAGCGCGCTGCTCACTTTTTACACCAGATTTCCATCCCTGGATCGCATAATGGACGCTCGCGTTTATCTCGCGAATTTAATCTTGATGAATTTATAAATGCACTGCAAACGCAAAACGGCCAGTCGGCCCATTAAGCCGAACGGGTTAAGTTTAACTCGCGTATTGATTTTCGCAGCGCGCGGCGCCGCAGTCAAACATTTTTACGTTTGCGCGCGCGACGTCGCAAAATCTCCTCCCATTCCCATGAAAATTATTCATTCCGAGGAGAGAGCGAGCGAGCACGCTCGCTTTATGCAAATCCCGCTTATGAATATTATTCGCCGCGAGAGCGGGCGGCGGGGACCCGTGCCGTTATCGGCGCCGTATCGAGTATTGAATTCGGGTCGTGGAATTACATCGGTCGTTTTATCGTCGTCCGACGTTTGCGAGCGCGAAAAAAAAGGAAGCGAAATAAAGAGAGAGAGAAAGAGAGAAAGGCGAACAGTGAAATGAACTCGCGGCGCGTAAACGAGCGCCGTTATTCACCCTCACCGGGAGAACTCTCGGCGAAATGAAAAATTTAAACGCGCAGCCTCGCGGTTATCGTCGAGATCCGGCGGCTGACAAATTTCGGCCATCCCGGTGCGCTATCAGCCGGCTCGATTCCACCATCGATAATCTCTCCACTCGTGAAATTCAACGACGTCGACGCGAATTTATCGCCCGTCAGCGATCTCGCGGTCTCGTTAAGGCCGCGTTTATGGCGTGCGAAGACCAGCGAATTCCTCGCCGCGACGCTCGCGGGGAGTCGCGAGTCCGCGTGATGAAACAACCGATTAAAAATTCACGCTGTAATTCCGCGTAATCCTCGGATATTGATCGGGTGATCTTCATTAATAACGCGCTATTAAATCGCCAGCGAGATGATTGTCGCAGCGTCACTCGAGTTTTCACGGCCGCGTGCTTTCGCGATCTTTTCCCATAAAAGAAAACATTAATGATTCCCTTACGACGCGTCCATATACACCGATAGATTTTAAACGAATATTAATGTCGATTATGATTATGACAGAAACGCGTGTTCTTTTTTTTCTGTACAAGCGCTTAACGGCAACTAAGCCGCAATCTTCGAGCACTTTGCGACCGCTCGAAACGGGGAACCGATAAGACAGGGGCACGTTATGCACGCCCGAGAGAAACGACCGCCGTCGAGTCGGTCTCGGACAGGGCGACTCGCGTGCTAATGAACCGGCCCGCTCGCGCTAAGTAAAATCTCGCGTGCCGGACCCTGCCTGTATGTCGCGTGATACACGGCTTCTTTCAAGAGGACGCAAATCACTGCGTCGAGATATTGCCGCGTTCGCCGCGCTCGGAAATTCGACGATGTTATCGCGAGCAGTTTCATTAAGAGTTTTCCCCTCAACGGTCGCTTCCTTTTCGAATCGCTGCCCTTACCTGGTTCGCGACGCGACGGGACAACTTCGACCCCGTAAATTCGACGAGACAAGAATAAAGAATTCCTCCGTCAGTTAATAATGATACTCGGATAAATATTAATTAAATGACGATAGCTGTCAAACGCAAGCAATTAATTAATTCCATTCTGATATATGAACTAAATGGTCAAAGCGCTTTCAAACGTTTGATAAAATCATTATGCGGGGGAGGATTTTTTTTTCAAATATTGTAATGACATAATTCTACTTTTGATTAATTTAGTTCGAAAATAATTCGTCACGATTTAAGGACACTCGTGCAATCATCACGCCGTCGCGCAGCTGAAAGTCGCGCGACAATTACAAAATCGCATGTACTCATCGTTGGTCGTGTTCGCGGCTTTTTTTTTCACTGGCAGAACAGATTACCGGTCATTCCGCTTGACATACGCGCGTAAAAGCCCTTACATTCGCATGACGTCGCGCGTAATCGGCCATTTTTACCGTAAATAGGGCCCGCTCATCGGCCCCGCGCGCATAACTCTTTTTAACACCGCTCGCGTTTTCGCCGGCAGTTTTTCCTGCCGCTCGCCGCACGCCCGTTCCCTACGGGTGATGCGGCCGTGTGTGCATGCACACCGGAGGGCCGTGCGTGTACGCGCGCGCGCACGTGTGCGGAGGCCGTGTGCTTTAATTGCCACACCCGCTTCGACCCCATATTTCACCGTGTGTCAGCGGACTTGATGTTTCCCCGCGGTAAACACGCACGGCCCCGCAGATCCACCGGCGCATTCGTCAGGGTCGGATTAAAAGGGCATACCGTAGTTTCGCGCAAAATGATTTTAATGCAACGCTTCGCCGGTAATACCGGCGCTCTTTTATCCTCGAAGATTGAAGGCTATTAACGGCGATATTGCCCTCTCTCGCGATTCAGAGCGCTGGACCCGGGAGCGCGTCGCGATCCGCGTTTGCGATTTCGCACCTCCGCGCCGCGTCGGCGAGCCGTCGACGTGGAAATTGAAGATTACAATTCCTGGAGAGTAGCAATTCGCGTGCTGCCGTCAGTGGAAATCGTAAACGATGATTCGCGACCGTTCTTCCCGGTTACGCCCTAGATCCGCCCCTGTAATGCGTGCACGAGCTCTTTGTAGCCGCAACAATATGCACGCCGAGCGCACCGAAAACATATGCATTCGCGTGCACTTTGCGATGCAGCTCGTGCGTGCTGAGGGGTGGTCCGTCGATAAACGGGGCCGTTAACGAGTTTTAAATCTTTCCCCCTCTCGAAAGGAATCTCGCTTTTTTTTCCCTTCTCTTCCTTTCGTCATCTCTTTCCCAATTTCGAACGGATTTGGACGAAATTGCCATTTGTAGCTGAAATTACACGTGAATAGAACTGCGACAAGTAACGATAGTTTGTTAAACTTCTCCGAGAAATAAAGAAAAGAAGTCAATTGCACAGTACATCCAGAGGAAAATTTGCTAAAACGCACGGTATAAATATTTCGTCGGATCTGAAAAGTTCGGTAATTGGTTTAGTTAGCGGGCCCGACGTTGTCAGGACAGAAAGTTCGGCCATAAGCGAAATTTACTATTCAAATTCGGTCGACTCTGCTGCATTAGGGTGAATGTCTGCCTGACTATGCAACATGGCGTGACAAGAACGAGAATAGAACCGCATCGGGTTTTACGAGATCGCGTGATCACCGCCAGCAAACATCGTCTCTACCATGAATTTCGGTGCATGCCCGCCTTTATTTTATCCGATTCCCAACTCTGATTCCGAGCCGTGCGCGCTCGCGCGCGCTCCTCAGGCTATCCTTGTATTGTATCTCGGGGAAAAAGCAATGCAGAATGCATCTTCCGGCGTTTGCGGCAGGGGAGAAGTGAGGGGGGGGGCAGGGCGCTTTTTACGCGCGCATAAATATTTTGTTTTACTGCCCGTGCGGTGGTATACTCCGTTCGACTGGTATGATCCACCGTAAATCGCATTATAAGTATGATAGCAGAATGTAAATATCTTATGTAGCTTACATAAGTATCTTCCGAACTATTGCCATAATTTGAGAAAAAAAGATGGTACCGACGGGGTAATATTTTACTGAACGAAACGGAATTGGAATAACTTGAGAAAATATAAAGCACATCTCTAGGTTCCTTTAAATAAACAAATTAAACACTGCCGTGTTATTTGTTATTACGAGGAATGAGAGAAGACGGCGGTGTCTCAACGAGAGCGTTCAGCGCCTTCCGACGAGGCGAATTTTCTCACGGCGCTCTAATTTTACTGCGACACGCTCTATTAATACAACCGCGTACGCGTATTGCGAGAATATATAGCAGAGGCAAGCATGACCGGCTTCGCCAACGTTATGGAAATTCCGACGTATGTATTGCTAAATACATACGGTATGTGCTGTCTCTCTCTTCTCCCTCTTTCCTCCCTCCCTCCCTTCCTCCCTGCCCCGCGGTTAGGGAAACAACCCGGAGAGAGTTTCCGATGGTTACATAATCAAATTTATGCTTGCGGCTGATTTGTATCGTACAAAGTGGCATAGATCCTGACTATTTTGTAATTCGGTATCCCGAGTGAGTTTCAGACTAAATCAATCATATTCGGCGATGAAAAAGTTATTTGGAGACTCCACCCCGGAAATATATATGTGAAAAAGCCACCGACACGCGCCTCGAGTCGTATACTTGAGATAATCTCGAAAACGGGAAGATCAATCTTTTCTGTTCTCAGTCATTTTTCGCAAGTGAGAGATCATTTCATCTTCAATTTCATCTAATCGGCTCGTCTGACGTGAAACAAAGAATTCTTATTACTTGGAAGAATTTATGAAGATCTTAAAAAATAGTTTTCCAATTATCATATCTGCTGATCTGTCAAAGAGTTTTTACTACTTGGATGAATTTATGAAAAAATTTTATAAATATAAAAAACGTTTGGTTTATTATACTTATTATACATTTTAAGGTTTGATTTATATGTTTGTATCTTTTATATGTATCAGCAACTTTTACACAACTTGCATTAAGATAATTATATCGTTTATTCTGTATTAGGTCATTAATTATATCAATTTTGAATTTGATCCATAAATATAGTTTACCAATTAAAATAGTTTATAAAATATACTTAAAGAATTATGTGATAGGTTACTGCGACGCGTTATGTTGATTTCTTGCATTAGAGTCTATTGGATCATCATCGATGATAGTATCATTTACTGCGAAACTTAAAGCGTTTCAGAAATTAAAGGAAATCAGTCCGAGGAAATGTGACTGGCTACGACTTTTTCATCCAATTCAGTAGCTTTCCGTTCGTACCTAGCACCTTCTCCTTCTCTCTCTCTCTCTCTCCCCCCCCCCTCTCCCCCTCTTTCTCCGTCACGTGCAACAGTCGGGAAGACGGGAACGGGGTTGATCTACCCCAGTTGAGTCCCGCGCGAAGAAAGGAACGAAGAGGAAGAGAAGCCGTATGGTGGATCGAGGAAGAAGGACGAAAAGGGAGAGGCGGGAGGGTTCGTCGGCGGAATGGAATCCATTTCGAAATTGCAAGCCACCCTGTTCGATCCCCTTTCTCCACCGTCTACCCTCCGTATCCCGACACCCTCCCGCGGCCTTTTCCCGGCTCCTTCCCTCAGGAGAAGCCATTCCCCCTACTCGACTCACACCGCCCGTCCCGCTCTCTATCTCTCTGGCTCGCTCCCTTTCGGGAGACAGCGTGCTCGCCTCGAATACTGATATCGAGCAAAGTCCTTTTTCCCTTAAACCGAGCAGCCACCAGGAATAATGCATTATACGTACGCGTCCTCCGTCTCTCACTTCCTCCCTCGCTTCGTCGCTCGACTTTTCCTCTCACGCTCTGGTCATAGTACTTTCCTTCGTGTCTTGCTAGTTTTAGTCCGCCGCCTTTCATCATGTCGACGAGCTCGGAATGTATCCAAATTTCCCCCGAAACAGTTTACATTTTTAATTAACAGTTTATTTCGTAATGAATGTCTTGGATTCTTATTGTTAGCGTCGCCTTTCGAATGATTAATGGATGGTAAAGCTCAATCCTTTGTCCTTGTTTGTTTTAGGCCTGTAACGAATTCACTACTCATGTAATGAACCTGTTGAGGGAACAGAGTCGCACCAGGCCGATCACGCCGAAGGAAATCGAAAGGATGGTCCAGATTATCCACAAGAAGTTCTCCAGCATTCAGATGCAACTGAAACAATCCACCTGCGAAGCCGTAATGATTCTGAGGAGTCGATTCTTGGATGCCAGGTTCGTGTTGAAACAATAATAATAGATGTGTATAAAATGCATTTAACGTATCATATATTTCATTTTCGTGCTTCTTGTTTGTCCAGATTCGGAAAATATTCGCTATGTTACTAACACGATACGAATTAATTCTTGTTACACAGACGTAAAAGAAGAAACTTCAGCAAACAGGCGTCCGAAATTCTGAACGAATACTTTTATTCCCATCTGAGTAATCCCTACCCGAGCGAAGAGGCTAAGGAGGAGCTCGCACGAAAATGCGGAATTACTGTGAGCCAGGTATTGTTCACTATTTCTTACACATATTAGACGACGAAGTTTAGCAACTTATAATATTCTGCGTCACGCCATAACTTTTAATTTTTAAAGTAATTTTAAAAGTTTTTAAGCTTGTTCTTTGAAAAAGATATCACGATGTCGAGTAAAATATTTATAAACGTTTTAATAAGAAAGAAATTTAGATATGTTGATGTCTGAGAATTCTTTAATAAACTGAAATGAGCATATATCTTTGTTTTATTTGCTATCAGGTATCAAATTGGTTCGGAAATAAAAGGATACGCTACAAGAAGAACATCGGTAAAGCGCAGGAGGAAGCGAATCTGTACGCAGCCAAGAAGGCAGCTGGTAAGTTCCTTTGCTAGTGAGCGACGGGTGTTTCTTCACGATTTCGTTTTGCAAGAGAAAAATGCTATAATATTATAGTGATTCAAAACAAAATTGATAAAGTATCCATGTACAAATATTATATCTTTATGATCAAAAATATTTCATTATTATTAATGAAAAACGAAAATGGTTTTAGTTTATTTTATTTTACTTTTACTTTATATAAAATGTTTTCCAAAGTGCTTTTACATTGCTGTCATTCTTTCCATCTCTCAATGTTCTCTTGGGCTTATTACTTCGTTAGTTGCATCGTTGAGCTTTGTCGAGGAAAAGTGAAATAAAAACGAGAGATGCAAATTGTTCTCGGAATCTTAAAAATTGAAATAATTAACAGACAAATCGTGATATATATTCCCGGATTTTTTAAAGCACTCAACTTAGAATCGAGATAGAGGAAGTCTCATTACTGTAAATCATTAAATGACTGAGTTACTGCCTATTGTTCGGCGCGGTACTGACATTATTACGGCCGTTGATAAATCGCCGACGAAGAATAAATTTAACGATACCGATTGTGTTCTTTGACACCTGGTGCTCAGAAGAAACATCTTCGTAATTAAACTTTTCCAAAAAATTAAATGTTTTCGAAAATATTGCAGAGGCATAAAGCTATGATAAAGCTATGAGCTCGTTACATCTTCCGGGGTAAATGCTCTCATATCATTCTCGCTCACTATCTACTTTTGTCTTCCATCAGCCTCGAAGGGAATTTTCTCCCTTACATTGAAAATTGCAAGAAAAATTCCCGATCTCATTCCAAAATTCCATGGATTCGTGGATCTCACCCTAGTCGCAATTACGCACGCTTCGCTTAACTACCGAGGCGTCTCACTTTATTTCGGATGCCGGCGTGAGATATTTTTAACTCACCAATTATACGGGAGAGAAGGGGAGAACACGAGTCAGATGGCGAGAGAGGATGAGCGAGACGCTGGGGTACGATGGAAATTCCAAGCTTCTCGCATTTCTTTCAGCACTCTCTGCGTTTGTCTTTCCTCGTCCATGTTCGCGATGAAACGGCCCGCGGTCCTCTCGTAATTAAAGAAACGGAATTCTAATGATCACGCTACCCGACTCTGCGAAGCAACGCTTGTCTCGAATGGCGCGAAGGTTTTACAAGCGCCGGAATACTCGGTTTCAAGCTGGGTACGTTTATACAAATCTGGAGCAAATTACGAGAAGACTCGGATATTTCCGAGAGAAGAACGAAATCTTACTTTTCAACTAATCAAAATTACTAACACGTTTATATTTGAGAGCAATGATGAATTATGTAAGCTTCACTTTGTTCTGTCATACCGTTTCTTAAATATATCTTCGCGATAATTAAATCTTTTCGTGACATTATGCCTTCGAGGGCTAGAAAGAGACTATAAGCTCACGAGACACGAGAGAAAAAATAGTTGCTGTGGCTTAAAAAGAACGCTTAAACGTACGCACCCTCGAATTTTGTATGCACCGCGATAGTTTCTACAACAGCTTTTGCAGGAGCATCGCCTTACAGTATGGGCGGTGCCAGCCAGGGCACCCCGACGCCGATGATGTCGCCGGCGCCGCCCGGAGGACCGCAGGACATGGCCGGATACAGCATGGGAATAAACGGCAGTGACTATGGCTCGCAGCCGTACAACGATGGCTCCATGGGATACGACCCCATGCATCAGGTAATATTTACGTAGCCTCTCACTGTTTGCGCGATGTTTCCTTATTAGCCAGTTCTAGTAGTCAATGTCGCCTGCTTTTTTAAATACATATTTGCATTACGTATTCAGCATGGGCTTATCCTAAATGGGCGTATCCTAAATGGGCTGGATATCCTAAAATGGATAGTGTAACGGATTCGTAAACCTCGTAAAGCCATGGCTCGGAAACGCATTGTTTCTAAAAGTTCATCTGATTCTGATTTTGATGTTGGATATGAACGATCTCCGGAGAAGGAAGACGAATATTATTAGCCCAATCAAAGATGTCAATACTCTCATCAACTTTTATTATGACAAAATTTAAATTGCCTTATGCAAATAAATTTACGAATTTAATTATATTAGATAATTATAGACAACAAAATTCCATCTATTATTAAAAATTAATTAATTTTTGCGTATGATTATTTCATTCTTTTATATCAGGATTTAATATCTTTTAATATTTCAAATGATGATTATTATAAATTTTGGATAATTTGAAAAAATTGTAATTAGATATCTGAAATCTATTTTTATGAAGTTTATTATTTTGTATGTATTTTTATTTGTCGAAGTTCTTATTTGACATCATTAAAAAATTAAATTAAATATGTCAAATATATGTTTTTTTTTATTTTATTTACTGCTCCTTAAAGTTGCAAGTATCCAATTAATTCGATTTTCCCAATATATTGTCAGTATCGCAAATCTTATTACATGAATGTTCATATCTCTTACTCCGTAGAAATGTGAACACATATGAAGTTATTACTGAAATCTGCTACCTTCGCGCAAATCGCTTCCATGCAGTTCCAAGCCACGGTATTGCATCCCGATGAATGCATGCGCATCTCATCTTTCGCATACTCACACTCACTACAAGAGAGAGAGAGAGAGAGAGAGAGAGAACGAAAAGAGAGAGAATAATGATATCAAAACAGAAAGAAAGAGAGAGAGCGTGAAAGAGAGAAGAAAGAATAGGTGAAGGAGTCTGCTTGAGCTTTAGGATGATACGATCCCATATACAGGGAATCGACCCTCGTGTAAAACAATCCGCATAAAGAGAGCATTATGAACAATGCCGTTTTGGTTTCGTATTACGCGATTGAACTGAATTCAATCTTTTGATTTTTTTTTTAGATTTCCACGATTTTTCGAATATGTGAATGAAACGCACGTCCCGTTGTATTTCAACGGGATTGACTAAGTAAAATATTCATGCATCCGAAGAACTTAATTGTCCTCTCGGACTCAAATTTACATGCTCAGTATCCCGTTTACCTCCTGTATATGGACGTATATGCGTGCATGCGAATGCGTGCGATTGAACGTGTGCGTGTGTTGCTGGAGTATGTACTGTAGGCCGGATATGCTATTGCTGATCCTGTAAAGATGGGCTCGAGGGCGCCGACAGTCGCGGTGCGAAGGGTGTGTTGGATCGGGTAGGGGTGCTAGGATAGAACCTGTACATACACGCGCGTACAAACACACACGTAAGACACACACACACACACACACACACACACACATTATATGTATACACACACAGCTACCAGCCAATAGCGCCAGGTTTGCTTAGTATGCATTGGAGTTGCTAAGTCACTTTTTAGGTAGGGCTGGCTCTCTCACATATTAATGGAGCTAGTGGATACGCGCTGCCTCTCCTAACGAGTCGCCTGGTGTCCCCCGCGGTGCAACGCGATGAAGCGAATTTTGGACGGTGGAAAATTTGCGAGATTCCCCCGGTCACGCTCGGCAGTCTTCCTCCGTGGAAGAGAAGGTTCCTTTTATCAATCTCTGATAAATACGCTTCGTGTTGCTTTTCTCGTCGAACGTCGTTAAGGACCTTCGCGTAAATCATCAGTTATCTTCTCGTTTTTCCTCCTTCTTCATTAGATTCTTAAATTCGCTGGTGACTGTACTTATAGCTCGGATTCGCTTCCATAATTTATTGCACTGCCCTCTCAGTCGGGCCGTTTAAATTTCATAAAGTTTCTTTTGAAAACTTTAGAGAAATTTAAAGGATTCTAGGGCCGAAAATTGACATATACACATGCTAATTTCCGCTTCGATGTCCTCACCCGCGAATGCGTCCCGTAGCGTCTGTAGCGCGGCTCTTCGTTCTTCGAACGTAGTAAATCTCGCTGACATACAATTTCAACGATGTCGCGTGACACGGAGTGACGTTAAATTAAATTTGCGGGTAAACACAGCGAGCGGGAGTATTCGGCAGGGGATTCCTGTAGGAATTTCTACCCGATGGATCCAATATCTGACATGTCAATACGCTGATCACTTGTCGATGTTTCGCTTCGACTACAATTCTATCGCAGGATTAAAAAAAAAATCGTTACATTTGATTCCGGCGAATTATTTGTCGAGGATCTTAGTCAATTCGCATGCCTTTCGATCTGCAAGAGCATTAAATCAACGTTGACGGGATCAGAGTAATAAGTCGCGCAGCGCGCTTTTTTTTTTCGTTTTCTCATCGGCGGACCTCCTATTTCGGAAAGCGTGCATCGAACTCGATTGAAATCGAGGCCATCCTCCAAGAAAGCCCGGGAGGAAATTAATTTCGTGGCTGATTCGGTTCACCCCGAAATTCCACGATCGCGCGGGACGTGGTGCCGCAAGGGTCGAAATGAAGCGACTAAAATGCATGCTCGTAACTGCGCTGCTCCGCAGTCACTTCCGGCTTCCGTATAGCTCTCCACTTCTTTATCGATCCGAAACGGAGACCGTCTTCTTCCGTATCTTCTTGCCGGCGTTAAGTTCCATCAGTTTTATCGTCCGATCGATGCTCCTTCAAACCGGTTCGCGGAGAAACAAAACACGTAGCGAATTTACGGAACAATTTTGTTTTTAACTTGTTTCGCGATAAACCCACCTCTTCTCCGCAGTAAAGCGCAAGCCTTTTAGTTTAACCGATTCTAAATTTTTAGTCCGTCTTAACAAAAGTGAAAAAGGCAACATTACACGTTTACGGTTCTTTTACGGATCGGTCTGCGTTGTTCTGCGTCGTTTATTAGGAAATATCGCGCGTGAAGTATTATCTCGCAATTTAAATTTCTAATTTCAGTCGCGAAAGGCAGACACGGCGAGTCCACTTATCAACTTTGCTTTTAGCTAGACGTCACCACACGTGAATTCTAATCTGTTTCGTTGTTCCTAACGAGATCGAATTTGCAAATTCTTGTCGCATCGATCTCGCGTAAGTCTTTATCGCGCATATGTGATATCAGTTCTGACAGCGAGGTTCGATACGATTGGCTCCAACAGGTCGAAGTGCGACGACAGCAAATCCCCACCACCCTCTGACGCTGCAGCTGGTACTAACTACATTTCCCATAATCGCATACGTAACAAATGCGCATTCGCTTTGTACACTCTTACACGAGCACAAAGAGCCTCTCTCACACGCCGGCCGACTGACTCCTAACATTTTGCACCGGTCAAGTAATGTTATTTAATCCACTTGTACATTCCGTCATAACTGTCTTACCACCGCCTCGTTTTTTTTTGTCTTCGCCGTCCCACCCGTCCCTTCACTCTTCTTTTTTTAATCTCGTTCTAATCAGTTGTTGATTGGTACTTCGAATCTAACAAGTAACAAGTAAGGAGTGCGGAACTGTGTTTGTTGCAACACGAGGAGCGGATGACGGCATCATCCGATGAGGGAAGGAAATGAGGCAGCTCTTCCTTCCCAATCCAGCCGTTTTCGGATTGCCGTCCGTGCCACTTTGCGCGCGTGCCGTGCCGCAACGTGCGTTACTAAAATATCGAGAATGACACGTCGAGAAGAAAGACGGCGCATTGTCGCAAGCACAGTTCTGGTACGGTCTCTGCTACCCACCTACGTTACTGTCACGATCCATTCGGTCGTCTGCTGCGCCGTCTCTTCTACTCTCCATCACCTTGACGATCCGTCTCGGAGGCTGCGAAATCGTGCGAACGCTTCGCGACTCGGAGACGATCCTCGGATATGACGCGCATTCTCCTCTTATCGTTCGTAAAGAGATTACGTTATGCAAATCTAAACGAGGAATTTTCAACTAGTCGCACAAATCGGATTTAACTTTGGAAATAGAAGATCGCAATCGGACAAATTCTTGTCAGGATCTTAAATTATCGATTCGACGCGAAATGCTTTAAAAAAAAAAACCAGAAAGATCGGAACCTCCAATCCGACTCAATGACGTTTTTTTCTTGATGCAGATGAAACGAAATTCTTAGAAGGCGACAGAGAGTGAGAGAGAGACCCCGGATCAGACAGCCAGTCGCAAAAGACACGCAGTCGAAGCTAAAATAGAGAGCGAGAGAGGGAGAGAAAGGATGGGAAAGTGTGAATCGTGCGAGAGACAGAAAGATAGAGGGATGAACGCGAATGGGAGAGAGAAAGGGGGAGAGAATGAGATCACACAGCCGGGAAAAAAATTATAAGACGTGGAAATCGGGACTGGTGCGTGTACACTGATCTCGGCCTCTCGTGCTTTTTTTATTGTGTTTCCAGTGATGCGTCAGGCCGGCCTAAAAACGCTCGCAATTGTATAGAGAAAATCACACCGTAAGCTCTCTCGACAAGAGATAGAAAGAAAGAATGAGAGAAATATTAAGAGTTAGAGATAAGAGAAAACGAGAAAGAGAAAGGGCGAGCGAAAGAGATAGAAGGAAAAGAGAGAGAAAGATGACTCGGGATTAAAAGCTGGCCACGAGGTCCAGTTGAGACATCGTTCTCCGTTGCAACAAGCGTCTGATCTCTTTCCTTAGAACCCAGTTTTCAAAGAGAAAAAGAGAGAGAGAGGCAGGAAAGTCGTGGATTTTCTCAGAAACTAGGAACGAGAATTCTTGAGAAGACATTAGAATTTTCCAACTCGCGAGATGCCAGTTCCGTTCTCGTCTAACTCATCGATCAGTGCAATATGTACGCAGGCAGATCCGCGTGTCTACGTGTTCCGGGGACGTTTCGAAATTTCTACTCCAAACTCCTGTGCTTCGCGGAGGCGTTCCGGCGACGACGAGATTGTCGCGCGTTTACTGCAGAGGAAGATCTCCACGCTCCCGTAGACTCCGAGAAATAGAATTTATTTTCGAACTAAGCTGCGCATGGGGGGCGAAGGACTGCGTGCGTCGGGACGTACGTTAAAGATGTGAACGCGATAAAGTCGAGACTCGTGCTGCAAGTCCAAGTGCCAGGGAGCGGTCGACAGCTATCTTTGGATAACTCGGCGAAATTCGCCGGTAACGACGTTGCGAAGAATAGAGGTAGAAATTTCGTGAAATTTCAGAATTACGGAGGGAAAGAACGAAACTCGGCGGTCCGAGGCGTACCCGATCCCAAGTATCAATAAAGTCTCGTCCGAAAATGATAATCTCTCTTATTAACTTCTCTCGTATCGGTCCGTCATCCTGAAGAGTACGTCATTGGAAGAATTGGAGAACGCAACGGCGATCGAGGGGACGCGCGGATCGAGCTTTCGGACTTCAATCTTTCCGAATGTTCCGTACCGAATTCCCTACACATCGAGACGAAACGCATCGGGGAAAGCGGAGGGCTTTTCGCCCGTGCGTTTATTATACCCTCCAGAAAGACGTCCTCGCCTTCGAGCTCTTCCTTTAGGATTAGATCTCGCTAAGTGTGCAATAAGATTTTGATATTGGGACTTCTTTTTTTTTTTTAGGTTGTAGAGATACGTTAGATAGGCCGTTTGTTAGGTAGATAGTAAAAGTTGTGGTGGCAGCAAGCGATAAGTTTTAGTTTTTCGATCGTTAATCGATCGCGGCGAGTATCTCGGACGGGTGCTAAGGAGCGCGAACCGTTGGTTTCAGCATCGATTCTTCCAGTCGCGGAATTCGTAAAACGGGGCCTTAAAATTGTTCGCGCGTGGGGCGTTTCTGTTCCTTCCTCCCCTTTTACAGTTTCGGCGTCTGAGAGATCGACATCGGAAGATCATCCCCAGTTACGCGAATCACATGAATCTGTATTACGTTTTGTACATAAGTAATCTGGCAGCATAACACGCACCCTACGCATTGCGCGCGGTTTCATACGTCGCTCTTTACACGGCTTTCGATACTTAATCTTTAGAGACTTACTTAAAGGCAGCTCTTGACACACATACACACTCACACACATCCACACACCCGCAGTTTTTCACACGTATGATATGTATATATAGGTTGATAGAAGGAAAACAAGGCAACGTTGGAGTGTCTTATAGTTGGAGAGATCCTAGGGCAGATAGTTTTCGTGACATGCATGGCTGCATGTAGAATTTCAAGACACGAGAGCCTCCGAAACGAAAAGTCACGGTCGATCTTTCCTTGGACGCAATCAAGGAGTACACTCTCACGAGTATCACGGAAGATTAGGTTTATCAACGTTAATTTAATGGATTTAAAAGACGTCTGAGTTACGATAATGCTATTTTCTGAGGCCCACGTGTATACTGGTTTTACAAGGTAGTACGTTGTGTGCGCATTTGTCTTTTGATCTGAGAAGGAGAAAGAGAGAGAGAGAGAGAGAGAAAGAGAGTTGATTGAGGACATCTGAATGAATAGGCGAAGGACCGAAAGACGGAGAGAAAGAGCATGATAGAGAGGGAGTGAATGTGATCAAAAATTTCATTGTAGCTCGTTTTGCAGAGTTCAAAATTTTCGCGTAGATAGTAGAATAGACGCTGGCCCGGTTGCATCGGCTAATTTTTCGGAAGGACTTTTCATTTAACGTTCGGTCTCTGTCGATTATTTCAATGACGAAATGATATTCGAGTAACAAGTTTCGTGGACAAGACTAAAACAAGTGCCCGAATCCTTTCGAGACGCGGATCGAACGAGAGACGAATGATCGCGAGTAATAAACGCGAAACAGTTTCAAGATATCGGGTTTTGTTTGCTGCAAAATCTGAGTTTCGCTGACAGATTTAAGTACAAGTAGATCGAGAGTATTTGGAATTTTCGCTACGTGACACGGAGGTAAATATCTGTCTCTCGTTCCCGCGTAGCCGATGCAACGTGGCCGAGCTTGGAGAGAATTTGGCATACTCGCCGACCGAGCCGGGTATGCCGAACGTTCTCCGTTTGAGAGCGAAACTCGAAGCGAAGCAAGTCTTCTTTTACCGGGTATCGAGGCGAGGCTTAGTGACCAATGACACGCTATTTTGTCGCCATCCTGCAGGGGATAAAGACAGAGGGCTAAAAATTGCAAAACAAAAAACAAACAATCGAAAAACATGACGCAGGGCAAGGCATTGGCTGGGGGGCCAGGCGCGGCGGGATGGATGCAACAACGCGAGGCGGTGCCCGAATTTCCGCCTCTCCACGATTCAGCGGACTCTGATTCCGACCGGGAAAACGAAAAGCGACCGCGCGTCTAAAGACTCACGTTCGTTTTCTTTGTTCTTTCTTCCCTCAACCCTTTCTTTCGAGGTGGACACGCGCGCGGCGCGCCTAGGTGAGAGAGAGAGATAGAGAGAGAAAGAGAGAGAGAGAGAGAGAGAGATTGTGCGAACGATGCGTGCAGAGCGGAGCGAGCGAGCGAAACAAGAGACGAGAACCACATTATCGGAATTACACACATCGCAATCGCCACGATACGACACGACACGACACGACACACGAAAACGTATACAGAGCATACGACACACGGTCGTTCTGCTGGTGTTCCTAAACAAGTAGCGTTCGTTTTCGATCTCCGAGCAACTCTTCTCGTTTTAATTCTGTATCAGAAGGAAGAAGGATACGTGCGGAAGTACGCGTGGACCGTCCGAACCGTAGCCCGTCGCAGAAGGCAGATGACAAACTGACAGTTTTCGGAGCTCGGAAGATGGAGCGATTAAGTCGTCTGGCTGTTATCAACAAACGTATACGTGAGCGATACCTCAGGATCGCTCAAAGGACGACGCGTCTCCGTTCACGTATCCTTGTTAGCCAGTTTTGGCCTTATCGAGCAATTTCTCGCGAGATGCGCACCCCGAAGCGCAGAGCCGGCGAGCGAAGTGAACGGAAGGAAAAAAAAAAAGATACGCGAGCGACGAAGGCGTAGGTCAGTGTGCTCTCCTTACGGCGGAAGTTCGTTTCTCTGAAGACAATAGGTCGACGTACAGGCGCCTAGCTAGGGAGAGAGCGTACACGGACCAGTTACATTTACAAATGCTACAACATTTACATGGACACGGCGTTTCCAAGGCCCTTTCAAGACACGATTGTTGAGATCAAAAGTGGTGTTCGTCTCGGTATTATTGCTGAGCAAAACGTGAATTATCGGCGGCCACTTCCGCAGTTTTACTTCTTTTTAATAAGTTTATTGAACTTTTAACTTTTTTTACAATACGATACAATGTGAAAAATGATACTTTATTCATACAGACATAGATCTATCGTCTCCGATTATCTTTTATCTATTTAAAGTGACTCAAAAAGTCTCTAAAAATTTATGAACGTACTTTCAAGTTTCTGCGACAAATGTTTCCACTTTATTTTGGAAAGTGGAATGCGGAAGATCTTTTGAAATTTCAAAGAATTTCCATGAATGGAAATCAATCGGACCTAAAAAGGATCCAAGTTTGTATTGTAAGGATTAATAAGCTTGTAAAAATCTCTTTGGAGACCGTAGTTTTTGTTTTGGAAACGCTGTGCGAAACATCGTCTCACGCAGCACACACAAACATGATTTTTCTCTCCAACTTTATGTTACTGTCTTGTTACTCGTTCCTGACATGTTAATATTATGTAATGCTAGCGAATGTCTCCTATGTTCACACAATCGAAGTCCCGTATTTTCCATTATTTTTAAGTTCAGCTTTTCGAAAACAGTCACGATCCTGGCATGTTGTGTACGCCGAGAAGTTCGAGCTCGTTGGAAAAATTACTTTGGTCGCAAATTATTTGCGAAAAATTTGTGATGTGAAAATCAATGAAGAATAGATTAAAAATCATTTTTAAATATGACTGACAAACGTTAATTTTATATTTATCTCGATAACAATTCGGATTCTGTAAAAAAGTTCTAAGATTCTTCTAAGAATTTGTTCACGGGATGTGCTCCCAGAAACAAAGTTTTAAAATCGAGTCTCTTGAAATACGCGTATGACGCCACCGTAGAAAACTTGAACGTCGCTCGGAGTTCCGAATCCATTGGCCCATTTCTAATCGCTCGTGTCTCGACTTCAACCGATGCACGGCATCGAGCAGGGATCGCGATTGTGTTGGAAGATCGATGTGCATGACTATATTTTCGCGAGCGAAAAACTTTTCGAGCCGGTGGACATGCAGAGTCTCGAAAGTCATAATCTCGAAAATTGAAAACCAGGACAGTGTTTTGAAAAATCATAATTTCAAAATGTAAGAAACGAGATAATTGTCACATTCCTCAAATTTTAGGATTATGACTTTTCAGGCCATTATATCATTCTTCAAATTTCAGCACATTTTTTTCAGAACTTTGCATGTCTATCCTCGAGCCGCTTTTCGTCCCTCCCGTTCCTTCCTTTTTTTTGTAATTGCGCAACCGAGCACGAAGGTCTCATTAAAATTGATTCCTTTCCAATTATTTTTATCGTCTTTATCGACTCATCGCCCGTGACACATACACTCAACATACACACATCCACACATACAGAGTGTCGAATCTGAAATCGGCAGCGATCTGAGAAGGAAAATCAATCGTCCAGTTTTCGACGATGTCGACGGACAAAATCCTAAAACGCTGCCGATCGATCGGATTCGACCCGACACGTGATTGCGCCTGTCTACCCTTAGTTGGCCGTACGTACATAGGTACATGTATATTGTGTATACGTATATATATATATATATATATATACATGTGTATAAAAAATATATTATATATACGTTCTATACTTTCGTATCTGTATAACTCGCACGCCACTCTGCGTGCGGCGAGAAAAGAGATCTCTTGTTGTAATGAACCGAGCAGAGGACACACGAGGATTGCGTTTCGCAGTGGAAAGAGAGAGAAAAAGGGAAAAGATACCCCTCGGTCGGGACATGAGCGCGCGCGCGTGGGCACAGTCGCCCGAGGGCACCCGGTATTTTCCTAGGTAAACGGGAACGGTTCGTTTGCCGCGGATGTATATGATCCGCATCAGCTCGGGAATCGTTTGCGAGAACGTTTTCGACTCGAGGACGAGATGGGTCCCCTCTTGCGAATCTTCTCGGACGATCTTTTTTCACGCCACTGTGAATTCGCGCGCGTACACGGCCGGCATGCTGTTTGCTTTCAGGAGCTGTCGCCTTGAAATCCTTAGGAGAAACGCAGGAAGAACGCATACTGACAAACTTAAAAAAAAAAGAGAGCAAGCGAGAAAAAAAGAGCGAGTGTGCGTGTGTGTGCGCGTGAATGCGAGAGCGTGCGAGAAAAAAGAGAGAGAGAGAAAACGGAGAAAAGAATACGAGACCGCGTTGTTATCGCGATAACGCTCGCGCAATCCGATCACCTCACTATCTGTGATCCGAGGCTCGCCTTTGAACGGCGAGTAATACGAACTAAAAATCGATATTAAGCTATTAAGATTACGTAACGCGCTCGTGTCTGGAGGCACTCGTGTTCTCGCCTAAAAATCGGCCTGAACTTTCATCCGAAACAATCCACCCGCGTTTCTCGCCCGCGGATCCGGAGCCGGTTTGAAATCTACGCGCGACGCGTTTCCTCCCTTCCTTCGTTTCTCTCAATTTTCCGGCATTACGTTAATGACCGAGACTCGAGAACGTCGCCCTTCCCCGGAATCGGAATCTCTCTCCCCCTTCAACGGACCTCGAGAAACATCTCGCGCGTCTCGCGAAGCGGATCTAGATCGCTTCGTGCCGAATATTATTTCGTAAGATTTTTACGAAGCGAAAAGCCGCATTCCGAAGTTGATGCACGCCCGGAATGCTGTATAAACGGCCTGCACGCGCGGGAGAGAAGGAGAAAAGAACAGGGGGAGGGTCGCTGTGCGCCGCTCCGGATGTTCCGCGATCTGCGATTTCCTCCGGTGCGCGCCGGACTTTTGACTTTCGAGGACTCCACGCCGACACGAATGCTTCCAGCCATCGACGCCAGTGTTTTTCCCCCCTTCTTACCCCCCTCATCTGCGATCCATCAAGAGCAAAAAAAAAGATATATAGCGGAACGCGGAATGATATATAGCAGACGCGTTGAGAGAAATAAAGGTGCGAGAATGAACGAGAAAGAGAGAAAGAGAACGAAAGCGAGCGAGAGAGAGAGAAAGAGATAGAAGCAATGGTCCTGCGACACAACACTAATGTATACGATTTTTCAACACGAAAATATTATATATTGTAGCTATATATATAGAAGTATATATAAAAGAGGATAGTATATAGGCAACCATAACGGCTAAATGAATCATTGTAATGACGATGGTAATTAGTACGGCGAAGATTATTATTATTATTATTAGTTATTATTAACTAGTTTATTTTTAATTATTATATTATTGCCATTATTATTATCATTGATATTATTATTATTACTATTATTATTATTGGCGGTTCTCGCATTGTGATAATCGCAAACTGTAATTGTAACATCATGATGATGATAATAAGTATCCTATGGGTTATTAAAGTTTTATCGTCGACTCGAGAAAGAGAGAAAGAGAGAGAAAGTGTATGTTTCTTTTCTTTTTGTTTCTTCATTTCAAGCGTTTCGCACCCTTGGTGGTCACGATTTCTTTCTTGTCTTCTTTCTTTTCCGTTTACCGTTCCGTTTGTCGTAATGAATTGCAGATGGATCATTTATTGCCTAGCACGTAGGTAAACGAGGAAGAAAAAAAAAGGATATCCCATTCTCACATTGTATAAACAAAACCGAGGCGAAGATGGGGGAGTTACGAGTATCCTCCGAGCGATTAGGTGGTTAAACTCTGTTGTTAAATGATATGTCGCGAGCGAATCGCTCGGCTAAAGATCGGCTGCCGAACGCAGTTTTCCTCCTCTCGCGTGGCGTCTTTCTCTTACCGATTCACCCTTTCTTCCCTACCCGAATGTCAAGTAACGAGATAAAAATTATCGAAACGTTTGATACGATTTTTCAAATCGACCGTGCGATCGTCAGTGTGGATCCAGAGATTCCAGCTAGTAGGAACAACAATCGCGAACATTTTACGAACACGAATGAGCGTAGTGATTCTCTTTTTTTTTTCTTCGATAAGAGACGGAACGTAATTGATGCGAATGTAGAACTCGTACATCTTGAAGCAAATTCATTCGTTCGCGATCGTTCGCTTAAACTGAATCCGACCTTACGCGTAATGATCTTGACTCGCTCGTTCCCGAGATACATCTGGATTTGCTGCTTACATTTTTTCACCCGCGAGAGTAAATTTAAAAACACGAAATTGATCTCGGTTTCGGGGATTTGTTGGCGGCCTGCGGGCAAGCGGATCCTCGCGACGATCGCACTCGAGATCGCTTCCTCCCCCTCTATCCGCACGGCCGCCACTATCTTTAGCCGAATCCTTCGCCGATCGTGCGACCAGTACAAGTGCGTTCCGGCACAGCTAGTATACGAGAAAAAAAAAGCGCGCCCGGGGTTCGCTGTGAGCGCGCCTCGGGGCGTCCCTTTATAGGCTCTACTCTAACATTTAATAAATGAAACGATAACAAAACGAAGAAAAGGGGAAAAAAAGAAATACAGATCGATAATACCGACGCGACGTGCGAGAGAGATAGAAAGAGAGAGAGAGAGAGAGCGTGTGTGCGAGAGCGAGAGAGAGAAAGATTGACGAAAAAGAAAAATAACGTTTAGCGTACTTTACGAAAATACGCGCGGTATAAGATATTATTATATATTTATATCCTTCGTGCGCTCTTCTCTTCCTCTCCCCTCATCCTCCTTCTCCACCCTTCCCGGCGCCCTCCACCGCCCCCGGTCTCTCCGTTTCTCCCTCGCCCGCCATCCCCATCGCTCTCTCCGACTTCTGTCTGATGCGCGACAGCGGAGAGAGAAAAAAGGAGGCAGAAGATGTAGAAATAACGAGAGACGGTCGTACACGCTCGACGTGCATGCTGATAAGAACGCTGATTGTTAAACTACATTTAACTGTCTTTTTTTTTCTCCTCCTTTTTCTTTCTTTTCCTTGTTTTTTTTTTCGCCTCGAAGCGTCATCGGTGTCACGGCGTTAACTGTCGTCGCTTAAAGAGCAAGCAACCCTCTTTCCGTACCCGCCTCCCGTCCCACTGTCTGCCTGACTCGACCAATTTGCCCGACGATCCCTTCCACCCCCTGCCTCCTACCCCCCTCCCGGTGTCGCGCCCACAGAGACGACGATATTTTTGGATTGATTTCTTCGTGTTTCGACAACGCGAGCGCGCCTTCTCACTTCGCCTATTACACACCGGAAATACACACACACCGCGCGGTTACCCCGCCGCCCGATTTCGTATACGCATTTTCGTGCATGATGATCTCAGAGCACAAACGTCCGTGCGCGGGAGAGACGATCGTCGACGTTGTGGCCCGAAAGACGACAGTATACCACAGAAATCATTGTATCGATTCGAAGCATTATGATAAACTTAATAAAAGGATCGAAAAATATAAAACGCATCTTCGATTGTTCGTTTCCCTCTCCCTCCCTCGTTCCCGTCCTCCCGCTAAATAAACTACTGCGAGGTCTTCTGAATTTGTATTATTCTTTATTATAATATCAATAGTAATCATATGACAGTGAATCCTAATATAATAATATACAATGTAAATTATCGCTACTGTTATTATCAATGTAATCCGCAATTTGTTTTTTTTTTCCCCCATAAACGTACATCAACTCGGAGTTTAAAAGTGCGTGAACGTATATAGCAATATGTTACATCAAAGACGAAGTCGCGTTGTTCCATGAACCGGCCTATACATACATTACAGCTCGATTAATACTTCTGTTCAACTTTAACACTAATCTTAAAATCCTCTTTTCATCTCGCCCCTCCCCGTGACATAATACAGAGTTCTTTTCCACGACGAGCGAACTGTGACAAATGATAAGGAAACTGAAAAGAGACGGTAGTTCCTTGCACATTTCAATTGCACATTCAATTGCATTATCCATCTGGATTCTCGATTTGAGCTCGATCACGCGCAAAGATTAGAGGACATGCCGCAAATAAATATTTCGCTGTAACAACGCAGACTTTTCAACGAGAATCCATCATCGATCAGCAGCACGCGGCTGGCGGCGATGCTCATCGCGATAAGCTTCCATTCACCACAAATAGAGCGGTTCTGGCTATTCCTACGCTATTTCGGCGAAGGCGCAGCGCGGGATGCGTTTCTCTGTCTCGGTATTTAAAAAACAAACATGAATTCTCTATATAAACATATTGCGATAGGGACAAGTTTACGAAAGCTACAATTAGAGTATGTACAAATCTTAGAGTTCACGTATACATATAATACATACACGCAGCGTCTCTGTAACAGTATCAACATGTAACATATATATTATAATATTATAATCTATGTATTATAAGATATATATATATATATATTACATATATTATAATGTTATAATATCATAATATATTATATTGTAATATATGCACCTAAGATATACCTAATTCAAATGTCACAGATATAAAATGTATTACGAGTGTCACAATTTACAAAAGTCTATCCCTAGTGCCAGTCCCTTCTAATTGTGGTCAATGGCAAAACGAATATTTATGCGCCAGAACTCTGTAATCCATGTATATTTCAAAAGAAATATATTGAGAAGTCCTCAATCTTAACATTATTACGTTTATCAGCGAGAGAAATCGAGACGAGCTGATAATATCTTCAACGAAAGATTCTAAAATTGAACGATCAACGGTATTCATACAAAACGAAGCGTAGGGCAACGACTGATTGAGCCAAGTAAAGAGCTTTCACTTGCAAAGTAATTGCTCCTTACCAAAAAATATACATATTCCAGTACATTTACTTTCCGATAGAGGCAAACACGGAAAAGTCGCCAAAATCATCTTACTCTTGTTTATTCTTTGCTAGGATCTTTCGCTCTTCTTATCAACACTCGCAACTAATTCAAATTCCTCGCAGAGACAGACGTTATCTTACAAATCTAACGCGATTTGAATCAGTGGAAACGCGATTCAAACTCCGTTACTAATTTCGCACTATCCGCACGTTGATGGCAGTTGCGTATTATTGGTGTATCAATATTATCTCGTAATATATATATAAGTCCGACATCTAACAACAATATTTTTATCATACATTTAACGCGCTATTTCGCCCCCCTCCCCTTTACTCTCGATAAAATTCTCATATTCCTAACATCTCGTATTTATCGGCACTGCGATATTTCTTTCTCCCTCGTACATATAAAATCAGACTTAGAATTACAGCACATACCGAGGCCGTTGTAACAAATTCTGCGACATAGCTAAGCTATAATCAGCGCTACAATCTTTCCTCCATCGTCATCACACATTTACAAAACGCTCTTCAAAGTGAGGGATTACTTAATTGTAACGTAGATCTCCGATTATAGGTTGCAAGTAAAAATATCAACCTTACGCCTCACTCACATCATTCAAACTCACTTACGGAACTTGAATTTTCGCGTGACATCTCGAATCCCGGTACCGATGGCGATTTACTTACAAGCTAAATGAATACAGTAAACGGGAATGCACTCGCGAATTTCCATAACAATGATTAACGATGAATAACGATTGGCAAATGCATAGGTAATCATTCGATGGAAATACGCATTTATAAAACGGAAATCGGTACGTAATTTCCAAATAAATTCGTTACACTGCATACGAAATAACATTCCGTGAAAAAAAAATTGATTGGAAAGGAGCACATTCTTTTAATTGTAAAGTGTATAACGGAGAAGCTTCTACTTTATAAATAATTAAACGTGCTCAATTATCTACACCATCATTGCATCGATAAAATGTTTATCTACATTGCGTGGAAATTTCGCTCTAAATACATTTTAATATAATATCTAATTCGATACGATAAATACAACAAAGAAACAAACTCGAACAGAGAAAGAATTTCAAATGTAAACATTTATCTAGACAACGCAAAATTGTAGAGAACGTTGTGATGGCATCTAAAAAAAATGCGTATCTTCTGTATTCTTGCGTTGCTTGGGTATACATTCTTTCGAAAGAAACTGTGTGCACCGTGCACACTCTAAAAAAATGTCTTATTTGTGTACACGGTATCTATACAGGAAATAGATATTCACATTAAATACAATTGTAACATTATAAGAAATCTCCTACTTTAACAAATTATTTTCATAAGCGATCGCAAAAAATTATCGTGGATGATATCTGCTAGGTGGCATGTTTTTCACCGACCGATCCTTCATGTCATTCGGGTTGAACATCATTGGTCCCTAGAAATTATTTTTTGTTTAAAGTACGTTAAAATTAGTAAAAATTAATATTTTGTGTAATAACTTACTAGAGACGAAAGCAAATTCTTTGATTTTTTGCTTTGAGATTGCACAATTTTTTTATTTTGTGGAATTATTCATATATTAAATATTATATATATTAATATTATTAAATATAATACTATTTATAATATGTAAGCAGTAAGGGAACATATAGTTTTTAATTCTTTTACAAATCCTTTTCCCTTGTTAAAATGCGATGCGCATTTGTAATTTACAGTACATAAGAAGACATATACACGACATAATAATTGAAATAATTATATACATATATATATATATATTTTAACAAACAAAAGGACAAGTAATTGATTGACGTGTAAACTTATTTTACAAAACCTAAATCCAATTATCCTTAACCAAGCTTTCCCACGATTCTATGCTTAATGATTTCATGAAAATAGCGATTGACAATGATTGATAAGCGTAAGCTAATTTTAGTAATAGAAGTAGCGTTAAAAGTTATGATAAAAGAGTTTTGCTTGGCACATGACAAACTGATTAGAGACAGAAAGTTTATACTAGCGTAATCTCCCGTATCATAGTATATTTCGCAATAGAAAATTTAGAAAGTGGTCACCTTGGAAATGCGGAAGAATTCAGTACCATTGAATTACCTTGTTCCGTTGAAGGAGCCGCGGATCCCTCATTGTGTAGCTCTGCACCTCTCGTGATAACGAGCTGGTCGAGCTCCAGCGAGAGAGCTATATGCCATACACAACACAACAATGTTGTCTCACTAACATATTCGTCACGTCACTTGTGATTAGCTAGTCTTATCTTATATGTTTACAAGTGTAATACCAATTTATGCGATTACACGTTGCACTTATGCTCGCAGACATAATTAAAAAAAAGTAGCATATTTCAACGTATTTATTTAACAAAGCATTCTCCCTCGTATCACAATGTGAAAATCGGTATTACAGTATTCATGTTTTCGTGTACTATAGCATAACGTTTCAGCAAAGTAATGAAGAACACACTTTTTCATGCCTCGGTTGCAGTGTGAGTATACAAACATGATTAATGGAATATTTCACAGAGGTTGTTTGCATTACACAAAATCATTTACGATCACAAAGAAAGTACGCCATTACTGCCGTTCTACTTTATTACGCTAAATTAACGTCAATAATATAAAATGAAAACATGCAGAGCGGTATTAAATTCACCTAGAATGGCTACATAAAATGTTAACAACCAACTTTAATTATAAAATGCAATATAGCGTTTCTCTTCCCGCACCAAAATGCTACATATACATTTCCGCGAAGCGGTGGGTAAGGAGAAAGCATGAGTGTAAAACACCAAATAATGATATGTGAAATTAATAAAATGAATGTCCTTACTATCAGCAACAATTATTATTTGGCTACATCATTCTGCTTCCCCGACTGCTTGCATAAAGGAACATAAAAGAAAGGTAAGATTAAACACAAGTAGAAAGGAAAGAATCTGTAGCAAGGTGAAGAGGTCTAATTAAGTATCACTGTCACTAAAATGTAATATAGAAAGCGATAAAAGTGTATTTTAATTAATGCTATTAATAACACTGATCGTCTTAGCGATTTGTCTCATCCGTTTAAACAGAGGGACTGACACAGTGCTGGAGCAGTCTAATTCATAAATATAAACATCTTGTGAACAAACTACATGATCGATCTTCAATAAATACGTAATTGCTGTACACAGAGATTATAAGTAAAAAATAAGTACGAGGCTATCACGATATCTTTGAGAAATATAGACGATATGCAAAACTAGGGGAATGTAAGGTGTACAGACTATTCGTTACTACGACTGTGAAGGGAAACGTACAGAAAAAAAATCCGTTTATGTTAACATTACAGTTTCAAAAACACGCCGAAACAAAGGCTAAGCTGCATACCAGAAAACTGCAGCCATAACGCCAAGGGGTAACGAATGTATGTACTGTGTAATGTGAAATTTAAGGAAACACTCATGTGTGAAACTGTACTGTAATGTATAGTTCGTCGATAATATGTGTATATAGTTTAATATTTCTAAGACCGTACAAATTTTCGCTGCGTGGCACTTACTGGAGTGTTCTCCGCGACGTTTCCAGACGGCGGTGTTGCTGCTGGGGTCAGGAAATCCACGGGAGCGGTTGGATCATTAACTATCATAATAAAGGCAATATTACTTTCGAATAAATTTTTCAATTGTTTCAGTCCTCAGCCAAGTCTTCTTCTTCAATTCTCAAGTTTTTCATTTCTTTCATTCTATCTTTCATTTCCTTCAAGCATTATACTTTCGAATATATAAAGAAAAATAAGCTGGGACTCAAACTCGAATGAATGAAATTGAAAGGAATTAAAATTTAGAAACTCGATGGCTTACTTGGCGCGGGAATGAACATCTGCGGGGACGAGGTAGCCATAGGTACGAGCGGAGACGTCATGGGAGTGGCCACGTTGGACGATGTCGCGCTACTTTTGGGTTTTCCGCCGGGATTCATTATGTCTACGTAGTTGGCACGCATACTCCTACCCTTTGGCAGTTTGAACATATTGCTACCAGTAGGCAATTTCGAAATATCCGTCGCTGGTGCATCCTCGTTGTGAGCATTCGGTACAGGCGGCTGCAGTGCGCGTTCCATCGCCGGCGCTCGGAAACTTATATCAGATGTTTTCGGCGGTGGAGCCAACGTCCCGGCACTGCTGTCGCCGTCTTCATCCTTGTTCATCCACTTCTTAGCGACCGGGTCCCATACAATCTGCAATACAAAAAATGACAGAATTGATTCCGCAATTTTACAAGCAACGTCTCTTTGTCGTTTGCGTTTATATGTTAAGAAAAAATCTTGCTAACGAATTAAAAGAATATTAGTAGCAATCTGTTAGATGAGTATTAGCTGACGGTTACTCAACAAATCCTGGCATTATACTGGCCTGTTTACTGTCCGTCTTATAAGCATTGTTGTAACCATAAGTAGTATTCTATTACCAAAAGTATCCGCGCAAGCCCTTAACGACATAAAACATAAAACCGTCCGTCGTAATTTTTTAATGAACTGGAGAAAAATACCGCGCAGTGGCAGATTCTTACCGTTGGGTTGCTATCGTCTGGCAATATCATTTGATTTTTCGGCTTGGGCGCGAGTTTACTGAACAAACCACCGAACCAGGAGCCACCACTGTTGGCGGGTTTCTTCTCAGCTGGTTTTTCCGCCGTTTTCTTCGTGTCCGCTGCAGGTTTAGCGGCCGATCGTGATGTATCGAGCGCATCCAATTCTTCCAATGGATCATACTGCTTACCCATCGACGGTGTCATAGAGATTGTTGGCTGCGCAGGCTGAAATAAAATATACGATTGATCATCGCAAGCTTGTTCCAGCAAAGTTCATCACTATTTACTGTAACAATGCGAGTTCGCTATCACATGCCATTTAACAGTTTTTTGATCGCATTCTACGTTCGAAACACTTATAAAATATGCGATACTCACAAATGTATTACAGTAAAAAATGAAAAACTTTGCTTACCATGTTTAGACTTAGATATGACGTCGCTCTATGATGATGTATGTTCAAAGTGTAGGATCAGAAAGCCGTTGGAATCGGAATCACATTAGAAAGCAGAATGTAAAATATGTAGATAAATTGCATGTTAAAAAAAAAATTTAAGACTTAAAAAGAATACGTGGTAAATATTAAATTAGATATTTAAATAATTGGAATCAAGTTCTTAATTTTAGTAAGATCAACTTTTTTTATGTTGATTAAGTTTTCAATATTTCGCTCATTTTAATGAAAATGATTACATTCGTTTTGAATTACAGCTTTCAACATCAGTCTATCATTGTTCTACATTTAAGGAACAATAAAAGTAGATTGATGCTGAAAGCGCGGTGAGTGTCAAGATGAACCCAGCCTATGTGGCTCCTAAATCTGAAGTCTTTTTTCTCGATAGCCTACATATATGCAATAACTAATGTCTTTATATAATATGAATTGTTTATAGTCTTAAAAAGTTCAAGAAAATGCATCATGTGACAAAACTTTATTATACGTTTAATGCCAACAGTAACAATATGTCTATATACATTCAAACAACACTTAAAATATTAAAATTTTGTAAAATTACATATGTAATTAATATGACGAAAAACAGAGATTCTTTATGTCTCTATTAAATCACAGTTTATAGATTTTTTCCTTGTTAATATTTGGACATTTTTCATATAGTAACATATAAAAATTTAACTTTTAAGATAATATAAACCAAACGAACAAGTATTTATTTTACAATAAATCTATTGATAATTCTTTTATCTTTTATTTTTAATAATTCCATTTAAATATTAAAAAAAAAATATTTGTGTATTATCATATATTTAAAAAAATATTTCGTTTGTTAATACTTAAATAAGAAAATCCACATCTACTAATATAACGTTACAGTCGCATGTTATCACTGTATATGTAAAAAAAATTTGGCCACGATTATACACGCTTACAGATTATTTTTTCAATCGCATTTTGTGGGCATATCAATGTCGTAGGTCAAAGATGTATTATTTTTAACGGAAGAATCATCGGTTCGATGATTGTTTCTGAATCTAAGTGGTAAATCAATTGGATACGTGCCACCGAAAACCAATGGCTTATATCTAGACGATTCAATAATATTTTGTTCGGTATTATCGTACGACCACGCATCTACTGTATCGCAAATAACATCTTTTCTACGAATATGCGGTGCCACTCTCATAACTTTCTTTTCCTCGAAATTACAATACTGTTTTAAGGTTTGTGCTTCATTACTGAAAGTAACGTGACTCTCCTTAGTTTCGGAAGATAAATCTGGCGCTAAAAAAGACTCGAGTTTCAATTTGCTAAATTGAATATCTAAATCTGTAGTTTGCGACGTTGCGGATAAATTTCCTTTATTCGGCCTGTCCGGCGCCGTTTCTTCTTTATCCTCGGACGGATTTTTTTTCTTAATTTTACATTTTAGGAACACCGGTGGTTGCGAGCACGGTGGTTTCAAAAATATAGGATCGATACGTTTCGGTTTTCTAACATCTTTTGGGTGTACTTTGTTATTTGGCAAAATTTTCGGATAACTCATGATCAATTTAGGATATTTCCTACGAGAATTTTGAACTTGGACATCGAGATTACTGGTAGACAGATTAAAGAACGTAGGTACATTGCCAGAAGTATTATCATCAAGTGCAGAAACGACACACGGATTTGATTTCACAGATACATTGCGACGGCGTAACAAATTAATACCGGCAGCATGTAGCGATCCTTCAGGATCGAGAATATTATCCGAAGTAAATCCGCAATTACTTACTTCAGGGGTGGGTGTTTTGTCTTCCCTTTCCGTCTGTTGGTGAGCAAGCATCAAGAAACAGGTGAAAAATGTTAATTGTAATGTATGTTAAAGTGTGCAAGGTGTAAAAGTCAACTATGAGTACTCTTAGAAAATTATCATATATATTTCTCAGCCATTTGACCAATTCTTATAAAATTTTAAGGTAGAGTAATAGTTTTTTTTTATGCTACTGATCATCGTCATCGGTGGCACTAAATAAAACTTTTATCTTTCCTTAACACTTCCTCCAAATTTCACAAGAATCGTTCAAATGGCTGAAAAACGGCAGCTTTCCAAAAGTACTCATAGCTGTTATAATCTGTATAGTGTATGAAATTATGAGCGAAAATCGTTTGGTAAAGGGTTGATATTCGTAATAAAATGAGAAATCGAAAGTAGCACAAGAATGAATTATATGAATGTGAAAATGTAGATATATTATGAGGAAAATATGTAATGATTGAATTTTTGTATTAAAAAAAAATGTTAATTCCTATTACTACTTTTTAATATACCTCATAGTTCCAGTTGTCTTGTTGTTGCGAATTATTTACTTCAGCCTGATCGGTGGTTAAGCCTGCGGGCTGTTGCTGCCAATTAGACGACATAGTTTCATTGTTTCCATAATTATTTTGATAATACGGTTGCTGGCTCCAATAATCCTGTTGTTGCGGTTGCTGATATTGAACAGATTCGTCCACGTTTCTCATATATTGTGCATTCGGATCGTATGTATCTTGAATATTCGTGGGTAAAGATAATGGTTGCCATTCTGACTGCATTTCGCTCGTATTAACTTCCATCATCGATGTAGGCCCGTCACCATAATCGGGTTGAATAGTATTCCATTGTTGTTGCGATGATAGTGGCGGTAATGACGATTGCTGTTGCTGATGTTTCATTTCATGAATTTCCTGATTTTCTATCATGGTACGAGAATTATACGCTTCATCTTCGACAGTCTGTTCGTCCTGCAACAAAATTCTATTTAATATTTGCATTTTAATCACGCAATAGAACTAAATATCACGTATCTCATAAAATAATTGTATAACTACCTGATATTTGCCAACTATCTCTGCCAATTTATTAAGCCATATCGCATTTGCAGCATCCTCAATAGCATCTTTATAGACAGGATCATGATATTTGATTCGGTCGCCTAACACATAAACCGCTTCGATGAAGGATTTCTTGTATTTCGACGGATCGTTCGCAATATTTGTTGCAATCTGTTCGATATACAATAGAGCCTTTTCTATTAATCCACAATCTACCATTTTCACGGTCAGATCGAACTTGAATGTTTGAAGATCTACTAATGTGAAACACGGTTCACTAAGATTTCGAGCATATTCATAAATCTCCGTTAACATGACAGCTTCCATGGTGAAGAATTCTGAATACGATTTATTATGATTAGCGCCGATCAACACGAGTTTAACCCCATTAGTTCCGTAAGCTCCGAAATCAATTTGCGCGAGTATATAACAAAAATGTGCGGCATGGATATCGCCCCTCGCAAATAACGTATCCCCGAGAGTTGTTATTGATCGGCGATTAACTTCTGGATTGGCTGAGGTATTAGAAATAATCATAGCTAAATGAGGCCGCCAGTCATCCCAGCGAGGATCTGCAACGCACTGTAAAGAAGAAAAAAATAATTTACATTATGGCGAAGGAGCATAAATAATTTTATCATAAAATAAAAATATTTCTTACTGTAACTATAGCAGGAACACGACCAGAATGTAGTTGATATAAGGTTTGCAGTGGATCGTGCGGTGGCAGACTGTTTGCAAAACGAGTCATTACAGAAGCATGCGTACGTTTATCCAGTTTACTAGCCAGGAAGAGAGCGTGGCCCCAAAGTCCTTCGTTCATCGCGTACTCTGTTACAGATAAGTAAAAAAAAAATATATCAAAGTATTCACAACATTAAACGATATATAAGTAAAAAAGAGAAAAAGTCTTTTTTATACCTAATGCTTCTTGAACTCGTCCATAGAGTAATGTATCTCTGAATTCGTCTGTTACTTGCTCTACAGTTTTTCGCTGCTTGGTTTCAGTTTTTTCGGATAATGCTAAAATGTCCTGAGTACTACCGTCGCTGCCCGTTGCACCAGATCGTTGCGATATTTGCGATTCCCTACGTCCTACATCCTGAGATCTGAGTTTATTTGCTTCGTAAGGATAAGTATCCTTGTTACGTAGTAAGAGCCCGGCAATATCGACACCAACAACGTTCTGGATAAATTAAGCAATATTAATTTATTTGAAATACAATAGATTTTTTAGAATTAGTTTTCGAATAAAGACTTACTCCATTCTGTTGAATTAACATGATCATCAATTCATATAGCAAAATGTATGAAGCGCGATCAATCATTTCTTCATTTACCACTGCCTTTTTAATCTTATTTTCACAATATTCTATGATAGTTTTCTTGTGCGTTACGCCACTGTAATAAGTTATCATCATGTATATTATATTTACATTGTATTTTTGCACGATTTTACTTACTTAATTAGAGGCCCCGGATATAATCGTAAATCGCGTGCTATAGGATCATGCGAAAGTAAATTATCTACGCGGAAAATGTCCACTTTAGCTCTTTCACCATCAGCTGGGTAACTCGGATGAACGTGTATCAAAGATCCAATGGAAAAGCATCCTATGGGTAAATTTTTAAATTAATTTAGAAATATTAAAAATTAATTATATATATATATATATGTAAATTACAAAATCGATTATAAGTTATACCATATGCATGAGACGTGGAATATTTAGTTGGTGTCAATCGAGCAGAAGTAATTATCGAATCTTCCAACATATCACCCAATGTTCGTTTATCAGTGGTCCTGAAATAAATACATTGTTCTCTCTTTTAACAGAGAATCTTTAAACAATTACAAAAAACAAAAACTAATATATTAATTATAATAAACATTAAAGGCAATTTAATTATATACAAAATAAACATGTTCCATTTAAATTTTACAGCGAGTTTAGTTAAATAAAATTAAGCACACAATTCTTATTTCTATTATTGTCGTACTGTATAATACTTTACTACATTAAATATAATCATTGTAATAATATATACTCGACTATTATGAATAATTCTACATGATATATTCGATGTATCTAGCCAACTGTATGCCATATATTGATTGAAGTTTTAAGATACTGGTAGGGAATTGAATTTTCGACACGTCTAGCTTAGAAGTTTCAAACCAAGAGGAGACTCCCGGTCTCACCTATAAAAATTGCGACAAGCCGTACTGCGCTCCCGCAGATTTCCGGCCCATTCAGAATATCCGAAATGTGGGACATAAAATGCCTTGTTGGATGAGTGGAAACATGTACTTGTGATTGGAAAAAATCTAACATACAACGAATGTTATAAAATTCATATCGAGGTAAGAAATGACTGTTTAAAAGTTAACTCTTGAATAAAAAAAAAAAAGAATTTTAGAACACACCTATCATCGCAGGAACTACGACCAGAATGAACGCTAGCTCTATCCTCTGGATAATTGCTGACGCCTCTGGCGATGTGCTGTTGTTGTTGTTGACTGGCATAATATTTGTGATACCACTCGGAATAGGCGGCAGGATTCGTCCGACGTAGATTTTCAAGATATGCATAATAATTGTTACCGTAATGAGCACTATAATCGTATCCACTGTTGTATCCTGCAGTTACAGATAAATATATAATTAATGACTATTTTCATAAAGAATATTGTTTTATACATTTGTTAATATGTATTTAATGTTGCAATACATACCATTATATGCATAATAAGGATCCCTTGTACGCATGTAGTATTCACGGTCTCTATCACTATAAGAAGATCTACTCGAAGGCCTAGAACTGAGACAGAATATATAAATGACAATACAAAAATACAATACATATTAATTAAAACGGAATGTTTCTCAAAAACAGCATTTAACTCAAAACATTGTTAATTCTCAGTATATATTCTTTCCAGGCTACAAGTACAAAAATTGCATATTAAGAGAAAAATTCGACTAAATTGTCAAGTATCTAAATATTATTTAACATTACTCAAATAGCAAAAACAAACGTAGCTACATATCAAAGTGATAGAAATAATAGATTTGTTTGAATATTTAGGGATCTTATTAAAATAATTAGTAGAAAATACGTCGGTAAAGTTTTGTCACTTATTTCAGAAACATCTTGCATATTTAGACATTTAACATACCTTCTTCCATAAGGATTGTCGTAGTAGTCCCTTCTATACGGATCTCTAACATCGTAATCATCGTATCTTCGAGGTCGTCTGTCGTCCCTTCTTCTGTCATGATCCATGTATTCTCTGTCTCTAGAATCCCTAGAATACCGTGCATCATAATCTCTCGGGTCTCGACGACGTGGATCATCGACTCTTCTGCGGTCATCCGGTCTTCTCCTGCCCTCCCTTTCATCTACATCCTCTTTTCCTCTGACTCTTCTGTCCACATCGTCTCTACCATGTCGGTCCAAGTCGTCGCGACTATGATTCTTACGCTCGTCATCCCGATAGGGGACATCCCGTCGCTCGAAGTCGTCGCGGGAATTATACTGACGATCATTGTCGCCTACGCGTCGGCGTTCGTAATAGTAATCATCCTCGTACTCGCGATCACGGTCGTAATACGCGTTCTTCCGGTCGTATTCGTATCGTCGACGATCAGGACTGGTCTCCCGTCGTCTCTCCCTGCTTTCGTCTCGGCTGTTGCGTGATCCCTCGTCTTCCTCGTCCTCGTAGGAATCCCGGCGATTCGACGAGCCGGAGATACCCTGGCTTTCGCTCTCCAGAGACGCGCCCACCGCTTCCTCGCGCTTGCTTCGCGACTCACTCATCTGATCCTGCATCGCGGACATCGTCGGGGGAACCTCCGGAGGAGAGCCGGTAACAACTCTACCACCTGTTGTTCTGTCGTCCGGTAACTGCGTAACGTCGCTGGAGGACGCTCCGCCCGGTATCTGTCTGAGTTCCGCGTCCGTTTGCTGCGCTCCTTCGTCGGGTTCGTTGCCCCTGCCGAGCACTTCGCGAGTCTCGCTCGGCTCGAGCATTATCTGCGACTGAAGCTGATATCTCTCTTCACCCGACGGATCGTTCCGCGACTGTTGCAGCGGGAGAGAACGTTCCCTACCCGAAGGATCGTTTCGTCGCTCTAGCGTGTCCGAATCGCCTCGTAATAACAAAGGGATATTTCTCTCTTGGCCTGGAAGAACATCGCGGCGCTCCACTCGATCGGGTATGTTCCTAACTTGCATACTTTGCTCCTGACCCGACGGATCGTTTCTCCTGGGATCGGATAGACGTTGCCCAGTCTGCACTTGATGCTCCTGACCTGTAGGATCGTTCCTGCGTGGATCTATGGTGCTCGATTGCCCCGGCACTTCACGCAGAAAAGGAATATCGTTAGGCACTTCGTCGTTCTCGTCATCCTGGCTCGGTGGCGTCGGTTCGTGCTCCTGATGCGAGTCCGTTAACTCACCGGTCTCCAGAAACGTGTTCCTATCGTTCGAAGCGAATTCATAGTTGTCCGGCATCTGTTCCGCCAAAGGCCGTACTTGTTGTTGTTGTTGTTGCTGCATCGACAGCACTTCGACATTGTTCACTTCCTCTCTAAAGTCTCGAATGTTTGACGCTTCTTTAGGATTCGCGCTCGGTTTGGGATCGTTGTCCAACGTCTCCTTGTTTATGGAATCCCGCGAACCGTAGATATCGCGCTCCTTCAATATCACGGGCGCAACGACCTCGACGTTTATAAAATCGGATGTTTGTTGGATGTTCTCGTAGTTCTCTACGTTCTGCTCGGGAGTGTTCCACTGCTTGGGAGGTGGACGCGGATGATCCTTCGCATACCAGGTATTCTCCAACGTGTCTTGATTGTACCATTGATCGTATCCGGTTTGCGAGACAATATCCGTTATCTTAGTAGCACCACTTTGATATGTATTCGGTACAAGATCCTGACCGACACCTGGTTGACTGTCGACGGAATGAGAGCTCTCCATGCCGCTTGACGCATAATCCGAAGGTAGTACGGGCATATTGTCGGGAAGAGAATTATCTCGGGTACTCGCGACGTTAAAATTAGCAGGATGTTGTGCTTTCCCTTCTACAGGGTTCGAATGTATCTCTAACGATTCACCTAAAGGCTCTACGTGTTTTCCCGACCTGCTTGCGAGATTAAGTTGACCAAAACTGCTGGTTAAATCCTCTGGTGTTGCAGGAGCGAAAGTACGATCATCTACCTCGCTGATAAGAACGGTTTTAAAAGGATCACTACTCTTCGATGGATCGTCAATTGATACATTCATATTATGGTGGTCTCCAATCGGTGACTTAGCATCATTCGATATCGCATAATTAATCGAGTCGCGAGTCGATACGGGACTCGCGACAGAAGCTACTGCCGCTTGCTTCTCGTTCTCCTGCTCATTGCTGCTGGACGTATGTACAATATTTTCTACGGTAGGCGCAGGTGGAGACGCTGGAGCATAATTAAACGGCGCCATGTGCATCTGTTGCCACTCGTTTGCAGCAAACCTAGTGGCATTATTATTCTGCGGCATGTTCTCCATGAACGAACTGTTATCCGCACCTGTTGGCTGTAACCATTGCGTAGAATGTGCAGATTCGCTTTGCACGCTAGAATGTCTCCAATCGTGCGAGGCACTAACGTTACCCGACTGCGGCCAAGAAGCAAATGTGTCATCTACGTTATTTGTTTGTACTAAATGCGCGGGTTGATGTTGGGACTCGCGATTTGGATTGTGCCACTGATTCGACATATTCGATTTCGTACTGGCTTCGTTATTATTACCCTGCTGTTCACTAGCAGGCCAGTTCATGGAATGTTCCTTGTTGACCATCTCGACAGGCGCGTTATACATTTGCGATGGTTGCGCACACTGATTTCCCATACTGTCAACTGTTGGCTGCTGCAACTCTTGTGGCACATTCTGTTCTTGCCACTGATTCAACGGATCGTGATTTTGCCAATTACGTTGCAACGGCAAGTTCGTTGCATCATCTTTGTTCCAATTATAATTGCTATGCGGTGCCGTCGGTGGATGTGTCGGTGGTGGATGTGCCGGTGGTGGATGAGCCGGTGGTGGATGTGCCGGTGGTAAATGTGCCGGTGGCGGATGCATCGGTGGCTGATCCTTCTGGCTCTGCTGCGGAAGTCTCTGCTGGGTATAAGCTGCATTTTGCGACTGCTGCTCGCTCGGCCATTGGCCATGCTCGTAACCGGATTTCGCATTATTTGGTCGAGGTGGCAATGGATACTGCTGATTTTGATTATAGTTCGCGTAGGGCGGAAACGAATCCGTATAAGTCGACCCGATCTGACGAGCGGACTCTGATCTGGGAGTGTTTCTACCCGATACGGAGTTCTGGTTAAGTACATCGGACGTGTTGCCATTAAGACTCTTGTAATAATGATTTTGCACGGAACCAGGTATCAGCTGTCCTTGATTTTGATACGAAGGTACATAATGCTGTTGCTGCTGCTGCTGATGTGGTGATGGTTGTGGTGGTGGTGGTTGCTGCTGCTGCTGGGTATCTGATTGTTGATCCAGATTCCAGTCCCAGGGATCCTTCCACGTATCGCTAGCATGTTTCGATTGGTTCGCGAGAGATTGCTGGGTGGTATCGTTCGACGGAACGTCCGATTGAGGCCTCGACATGGGCATCCACATATTTTGATTGCGCACTCCATACGCAGCCGAAGGATCCACCCGGGGCCTGGTGGGTCTAGCTCGGTAAGGATTCTAAAATTGCAGTTAACGTTCAAAACATTCATTCTGGACAATTCACGATACGTAGAGAGATCCAATTTGTATACTTACGTTCATGCTGCCTACAGGACGGTGCTGCCTGATTTACAGCAATTTTGAGATCTATAAATCAACAATATAGAACTTAAACACACAATATAGTGGCATATCCCTAGAAAATCGACGGCAGAAACGTGACAAAACGTTTTCGTATAGATTTATTTGTACACACTCGGCGTACATATGTCACTTTCGAGCAATTGGCAACGGAGATAATTTTTCCTGCCGACGTGGACGTATGATGAAGCAAATTATCGTCAAAGCGCAAAGGTTCGATCCAGTCTCATTCGCAATCTCAGAAAGAGTCTCGTCACTGCGACACTGACAGCCTCAGCGTGTATACGGACGTGAATTACAAATGGGTCATTAGCCGCGGGTCTCCGTGGCACCGGAAGATTAGCGAAGGTCCTTCGGCGCGTTCTCGCGAGCGGAGGAAGGGGTGAGCGACGATATCGCGAGACGATGTCGTACGCGATAAGATCGCGGAGCTCAGCGCGCGGAAGGGGGGCCGTCGGTCACGCGATAAGGAGTCGCGGCTCCGGGGACGCGGTTAAACGTAATTATGTAACCGCGGACGTGGCGGGGGCGCGTTCCCGGCCGCGGCCGTCCGGGAAATGCGACGAGATCGCAAGGTCCGGGCGACCAGCTGTGAGAAGTCGACGGCAGGGGCGGAGAGGGCTCCGGGGTTTCGTGGACTCGCGTGGCGCGCGCTCACCTGAAGCTATCGTCGCTCGCGCTGCCGTGTCCACGCGTCCGGTATGCGCATTATTGGCGCCCGCCACCAGCAATTTTCCACAGGTTCCTCTTCACGGCCGGGAGGGGGGAGGTGAACCTCGTCGTCGTCGTCGTCGACCTAGTCGTGGACACGATCTCACGAGTACGCGGACATTTCGACGTGCGCGCGAGTGAGACGGGGAGAAGGAGACGAACGAGCGAGAGAGAGGCAGACACCACTTGGCCAAGAGCACGTCACGGATCCTTTCTCTCTCCCCCGCTCCCCGGTGGCGACTTTCCAGTTTCCACGCGAGCGGAACCGCGACGAACGTCAAAGCAGTGTTGTGATTCGGGCTAGGTTGCGTGCGCACACGTGATTCTGCGCATGCGTAGCAATGGGAATACAGCGACGTATATATGCAAGGCCATCCTCAAGATTAATTCGCGAAATAGCACAAAATTTTGTAATTTCAAAATATTTAGAAAATATAATTGATTTTAATATAAATGATGAAAATATTAGATACGATATTAATAATATATATGTTGGACCAAAATGCGAAAGTTTTCTAAAGACATTACCTTCAGAATGCGCGCGCGAAACAAAATTAAATTGTTTACAATTTTATGTAACTTCGCGAAATGTTGAAACGGTTACCGTATAAAGATTCCCTTTTTGAATAATTTCAATTTTTACAACCGAAAATTGCTCTTTATAATGAAGCTAGAAATAAATTTCAAGATTTAATTTTAATTGCAAATGTTGGTATTCTTTAAGATCTCTGTCAAATAAAATTTTAATTTTATTTATATAAAATGTTTTATTTAAAGAATTTAATCCTTTTCCTTTTGCTTTTATCCTTTTATTATTATTTATATTTGTAAAATAATTAAAAATAGTTTCTGTGCGTGTACGCGCATGTGCATAGATATTATATATACATATATAATTTATATATATTTAATAAATTTCGCAAAACTTTTTAAATATTTTAACAGTTAAGTGACAATACCTCTCTTTACTTGTACTAGACACGTTACTGATGCTATATCGCCGCTCATGCGCAAACAGCCTAGCGCCGAGCGAATCACAACGCTGCGTCAAACGCGCCGAGGCCGGAAGCTGAGCGCCGCCGCGCCAAGGCGGACTTTCCGAAGGACCGAGATGGCGCCCGCGTCGCGCCGGTTACGATTCGAACGCGGCAAGCCTTGCTGTCTCTGGCCACGGTCGACTTGAGTTCCGGCACAGTTCGAGAGAAAGAAAGAACAAGTGTTAGAGGTAAGTGCGAATGATTAGCTGACAGAGAGGCATTTCGTGAATAGAATGAAAACTCTACAATCTCTGTAGAGTGTTAAAAATGTATTTTAAGCATATTACGGTGATACTGAAGGAGAGTGGTCCTCCTCACCGATTTGACCGATTTCCCAACCCTACGCAAGTACGCATGCTCTCTTTCTCTCTCTCTCTCCCCCACACACACCCACCCACCCACCTTCTCATTTCGTCTAGCAAATCACAATAAAAATTCAAATTTGACCAATCACACGCACGGATCATTTTGATCGGATCATTTTGCCCCACGTCGCAAAAGCAACCCAGTGCTGCACTTGTCTCTCAATTCATTTCTCATAACTCATATGAAAAATCTATTTGTAGATTATAATTTGGATGAGACTCTTATTACGTCGAGATATGCCGATCATAATCTAGATTTGACAGTAGCCAACATGAGTCAGTTGAAAAAATTGATTCAGGAAGCGCGGCAAATCCTCAACAAACTGGAACTCTGCATAACCACCGAAAGATAAGGAGACACTTGATGATCGCATATTGCAGCACAAGTGCGGAGATAAGACAGAAAAATATAATTCGAATATTGGAGAAACCGTAATTGCACACCATCGAGCGGAGATGGCTCGAGAAAAAGTCAATTTCGGCATGGCATTATTGCTGGATGATGTCAGAAATTTTACAAGATTTTGATACTTGTCCAGAAAAGAATGAAAAAAAACGTAATAAATTAGTGATATACAGAAAGATGTTGGGTGAGAGAGTTTTTCTTATATATGTGTATGTACACTGCCCGACAATAATTCGTTCCTATCGTCCTACGGACATAACATTTTAATCCTCAAAGTTGTCAGCAGATCAAAATATCGAATGTATGTACGATGCAACCGGCATTAGCGAATGTAATTTTCGCAAAATAAATTCAGCGCCATGACTATATTCCTATGTTCCCCTTGTCCCGCGAGAGGGGCCACGGAACGAATTATTGTCGGGCAGTGTACATATAAATATATATATATATATATGAACCTTGCGTTAATTATGTTAAGTATTTTGTCGCCTAAACTGTAAACTATAAACTTTCTCTCTTGGCAACTCTTTTCATTTTACGCGCAGATATTCTAAACGACGAAAGGAAAACATCTGAAGAGCTCTTAAATTATGAAATATGCAATTCCAAAAATTGCCTCATGCACATGGCCGAGGATGTTGGAGAAGAATGTATACGTACAGAGGAATCGGGCAGTGAAGATAGTTTCGTCAGCTGCAAGTAAGTATCGTTGATATAATTCATTAATTCTGGCCTCCTGTTTTCGAAGGTGTTTCGAAATCATAACATTCAAGAGAGCAGATGATTAGAGATACGTATACATAATCTCCGATGCATGCATGCGTGCGTGTATGTGCGCGCGCGCGTGTGTGTCAGATATACAGCTCAATACCAATTCTGAACGGGTATTTCTATCGAAAAGTGTTGGTGGTGAAATGTATTGTCGGTGGGTCGCCTTAAAATCCTTGGATCAAGAGTCAAGTGGTGACCCAAGTTTATATGTGGTTATGGATTTAAATTTGGATCTTTTAGTTTAGTTGTTAGAGCAGTGCACATTTCTTTGCGATCGCCACACTGGTATATGAATAGTCGGTTGATAATTGTTGACTTTAATTCTTTACTTTATTCCGGATTCTCTTTACTATAGATTGCCTGAGATGCGTCGTAAACATATGGATGAATTGGAGAAAGAGCTTGTAGAGACGCTCAACAAACTGGAGAATGTTGATAAGAGAAAACTGAAGGAAGCCTTTGCTGTTAATAAAAAATTAAAAGTACGTTTCTTTGGTACGATATCTAACAATATTTGGGTTGCTTTTAGATTCGAGAAGAAAGTGGCTCGTTGTTGAGACTTTGCACAAACATCCTGTTTCTATTCTCTAAGCTAGGTGATTTGTACTACATACACGTAATATACTACATATACTATATTCTATGTTTACAGAGTGCAAATGCGACGAAGGAAAACGCGATGCAGGAAAGTAGCAAAGAGAAGATAAAAACTTGGATTACTAAAAAAGTAAAAGACTCATTTATTATTGCAAATAAAGATTATTATTTCAAAAAACTGAAGCAAGACGAGGCTTCATTTAAACATACATTGGAGCAACTTAAAAAAAGTAGCGATCCGGATGAAGAGGAGCTTGCCTTAATTTCAAACAAGATAGATCTGTGTGAAACAGACATTGCAGAGCTGCAACAAAAAGTTCTCGAGTGGAATCAAGGTGCGTGTGTGCGTGTGTATGTACGTGCGTGTGTGATCTCGGAAAATAATTCGAGTCACCTGACATGGAGGTAGGTTTAATGATCTGCTGAACAGTAAACAAAATAATTTCGTTCTTTTCTTTAGGGAAACGTACCAAATGGAGTATGATTCGTAATGTATCGGATGCCAAGGCGGCACTCGAAACTGCATTTGATATATTTATGCAAGACAGAAAGCAACAGTGTTACGAGTATAATGAATTGAAAGTTAGTATATGCATGTCATGCTCGCGATCAAATTGCGTACACAACAATAATTTGTGACACATTTTAGGAAAAGTACCTAAGGTTACAAGTACAAATCCGGGAAAACAAACGCAACTAGAAGAATACGGAATCTCGTCTCATCCGCATTCAAACAAGACACAAAATGATTTGAACGTTGTTTTCAAAATTTTTTTGTACGCTACGCGCTGTATGCGCATATATATAGAAGTCATAATAATTATTTTAAAAAAATTATTTAAATTTAAGTTAATTTCATTAATTATAAAAATAATATTTTTACTTTTCTTTCTGTGATAAGGTAAGTCATTTGAATTTAAGTTGATTTTATTTAATATAAATATAATATACATATATTTTTGTTTTTTTTTCTGTGATCTGGATAATAATATAGTTAATTTTATTATTATAAAAATGAAATCACAAAACTGTTTTGTATGCATAAATTGTTTAAACATAAAAGTTAATAAAATTCCTATTAATATGTATATTTTTAATTTTTTATTTTTACGGTTTTAAATTTTTTCTCCCTGTTGAATTTTTACAATTTCTTCTAACGCAGAAAGTAGTTTTCCTAATCTTCTAAGGATATATGCAAGGTTTCAATAACAGAGCTGTTTCTTTTGCTGTCTGTGTTGTTTGTAATTATGTCGCAATTTTGCCCGTACACCCTGATACATGTTTTGCAGACGAACGTTCTTTTCTTCAATTGCAAATTTGTAAATTTTTCGTAGGGTATCATCTTTGGAGTGGCACACATTTATACTGTGCCCGCTCGCGCTCGGGTGTTGATGGTAAGGTCGCTAGCCGCGGAGCATGCTTCTGTCGGCCGTCCGGCCGCTCGGCGGATAAGGGATCGTCGTCGTCGCACTCGTCGCCTGAGCGAGCGACTGCGAGCGATCGGCGCGCGGATCGACCAGATCGACTGACGTCACGTCAGTGACGTGGTAGGTCAGGAGTGGACGCGCGGCGGCCACATCGGCGACCAGTTACGCGCGAATGGCCTGCGGACGTTGAAGTCGCGGAGCTGCGACGACTGTGCGAGCGACAGGCATTCTCCTCGGTCGTTCCAGACTGGAATCGGCGAGTAGATCTTTCCCGGCAGAATGGTCTTGTTCACGATAATCGCGAGGGTGGCGGACGGCCTGCCACTGGCGGCCACCATGCAGGACAACGAGCAGGTTAGAAATCGGCCACGATGAAACGTCATCTCTTTGGCATCGCACTTTGTCTTTGCAATTAACGCGCGGCGTTTACGGACATCCTTCACCTTGACGAGAATTACGCGGAAGAAAAGATCTTGAGATTTGTTTGTTAAATTAAAAAAATATATATGTATAGATTTTTGGAACAAATGAACATTTTGGACTGTGAATCTGTTTACTTGTGTTTCACTGAATGTATGCGAGCTAATTGTGTTTTCTGTATCGTAGGACGGTAAGAATATCGTGGAATATCAGAATCAAGCGAAGATGCTGTTCAGAAAGCTGGGTCCACAATCTCCGACGAGATGTACCCTCGAAACTGGACCATACCTTTTCCAGTAAGCTACGTTTGCGAAATTTGATCTATATTATTGTTCAAAAGTTTGAAAGCAGTTGTACTGTAGTTAACAAAAAATCTTTTGTTAATATGTTCAAAGAAACTGTCTGTAATAAAAGTTTATATAGTTTCACTTTGTAAATAACATTTCTTTTTTAATCACATTTCTTTGCATTTTTTTGTTCTAATTTCGCTTGTGTATCGCCTTCAAATTTTTCAACGGTTTTGTACTTTGTGTAAGATGTCTTACGTTTTATTTTTCTTGCAGCTATTTAATCGAAAATGAAGTGTGTTATCTGGTATTATGTGAAAGGAATTATAGTACGCGCATAGCTTACAGCTACCTCGAGGATATAGCGCAGGAGTTCCATGCTCAGTATGGTAAACGTGTAAATACAGTGACCAGGCCTTATACTTTTATCGAATTCGGTATGCTATAGCGAACTGTGACTGTTTGCACTTGCTCAATATTGCATCAGCTTTACACTCTTCATTTTTCAGATACGTACATTCAGAAAGCTAAAAAGATTTTCACAGATAGTAGATCTCGCAGGAATTTAAACACGCTTAATAGCCAATTGCAGGACGTGCAAAGAATCATGGTACAAAATATTGATGATGTTCTGCAAAGGGGTACTGTGCTTTCAGGTAACATCGAGCTATTCTGTTTGCCTAAGTAAAATCAGAAACACAAATTATAAATATCTTCATGTACCAATATATTAATTGTATTTTGCAGAATTGGATACAAAGACGCAAAACTTGTCTATGCTGTCGCAGAAGTATAAAAAAGACGCGAAACATTTAAACAGTAAATCGATGTACGTGAAAGCTGTTGCTGGTCTCATTGCATTTTTGGTCTTCCTGTTATATTTCTTCGTTCTTTAGTTAAACAACACGAGTAGAAAAATTTCAATAATACGCGTCAAAGGTATTCCATTTTCAAGGAGTATTTTCGTTTGTCTCGCCCATACTACAGAGTATTTTACGATTTACGATTCCAACATCCATGTTTATAGAAAAGAAAATTGAAAATTTTACAAGATAAAAATTGCGAAATTGTGTTTATATTGCTGTACTGAAACTGCTCTATGTAAAAATTATGTTTATAAAAGAATAGCATATAATTATATAGCAAAATATTCGACGATTTTTTTAACGCTACGCAATGACAAAAATTCAAATTTTTTGTTGTATAGAAGTTAGTAAATATACAATTTTTATTACATTATTTTTACTAAACCACTCTGATAATCTTATGTAAAAGATCTAGTGATTTCTATATAAAGATGATTCAATGTGATTATTTTAAAAATATAGCAAATTGTATAATCTACTTATTTCGAAAAATTATTTGCGGTGAGAAACAAATTATTTCTAAATTATCGATTGGAATAGAAAAAAATTTCGCAAGTAAGATGTAAAGACGTTACAGATTTTTATTATTAATAAGAAGATTATATTTATCATTCCTTATCTATATCTTTGTTAAATCGTACAGTTTGTGTGATCCTGAGTATAAATTTAAGAAAATATATTTATTTTTGAGTTGTTTCTTTGGGTGGTGTGCAGGTATATATATATATGTATATCAGAAGGAAAAGGAACCAATTAAGAAAAAAATGTATTATAGATGGCCATACACGTCATTAATGTTATCGCATTTGTATGTATTTCATCTGTACTAAAACTATAACGGTGATGTATTTACAATAAAAAAAATCATATAAGTAAACAATGTACATAATTTTCACAAATCTTCGTAATTCGGTATATCAAGTGACTGCTTTCTTTTTTTTAACGTAGTATCCGGCTTCTCATCATCAGAATCCGCGAGGTTATTGAAGAAATAATTCACCGGCTCATTCTTTTTGTTAGATTCATTATCATTATTGATTCTTTTTCTCGCTCCGTAATTTGTATTTTTTGCGTCACTCATTTCTTCATCTAAATAATATGCACATGATGTATTGATCTATAATAATATATCGTGATGTTATTGCAATGGCTATTTACCGGAATCTATAATCTCGTACATATTTGAATGATCCTTCATAACTACATACAATGTCGGAAATTCCACTAT